>JAHLJT010009436.1:233559456-233811187 GCA_031308135.1 Acheta domesticus
TACAGTTTTTATTTATTTTTCTCCCTCATATTCATTAATTTCAATCTTTTAACAATTTTCTGTTAATTTCATCTAGCAAATAGAAAAATTATCATCTTATTGAAATTAGGTTAAATCTTATCTTTTTGATGCAGAAGAGTAATTGTGATGTGAAAGATATATTTCAACCTTCAATCACAGAATGATCTTGGCTGTCCAGGTGATGCCGCATTGAAGGCTGTTTTGCCCACACAGCTTTGGCAACACAGCCTTTGACACGGCTTCACCCGGACAGCCAGGATCATTCACATGACTCTGGCCATGGAAGCCTATGATTTCATTTCCTTCAATCACAGAGGTCATTTTCTCTGATTGCTGATGCATCATTCATAACATCAGAAAAGTTTCCTTCTAATACTACTAATATTTCTTTGCATTAATTTTAGAAAATGAAAGCAGATTCTGAAAACGTTATTCAATTCATCTCAATGGTTTGAGAAAATAAATGTTTTGAATTACATACACCCATATCATTTCACATTAAAATTAATATATTTACTGAAATTCATTACTTGTTAACATAATATTTCTCTATGTCAATGCTTCTTATGTACACAAACTTGAAAACCAGTTATGAAATTCATCAAGTTTCTGAAAAATATGAAAAGAAAACATTTCTTTGATTGTAACTCAAACAGACAATATTCAAGTACCATGAAGAAGAGCATGAGTTTCATTTACTTCATTAATGGTATTAGAAAACTGATTATTTGAAATATATCGTTCTCTGACCTTCTTTTCAATTTATTTCAAATATCACTTTGGTTTATTATTTCCAGGTACAACACATAGTTCAACAACATCTAGACCTCCTGTGTATAGCAAATACATATGTGGAGTCAAAGGCACAGCACGTGCCCAAACTAGACTAGGCCGTGTAGTTGGTGGAGAAGATGGTGATCCAGCAGAATGGTGTTGGCAAGTTGCATTGATTAACTCATTAAATCAGTATTTATGTGGTGGTGCTCTTATTGGCACACAATGGGTCCTTACAGCAGCACATTGTGTTACAAAGTGAGTATTAGAATTTTTAGACTGCAGACTGCTGCTTTGGTCTTGACTATCCTACTTAACATTTATTGTTGTTATTATTTCATTTCAGCATTGTAAGGTCAGGGGATGCAATTTATGTAAGAGTTGGAGATCATGACTTGACTCGAAAATATGGAAGTCCTGGAGCTCAAACTCTACGAGTAGCAACGACCTACATCCATCATAATCACAACAGTCAGACTTTAGATAATGATATTGCACTGCTCAAACTTCATGGACAAGCAGAACTCAAAGATGGTGTTTGTTTAGTTTGTTTGCCAGCTAGAGGTGTTAGTCAGGCAGCAGGCAAACGTTGCACTGTCACAGGATATGGTTATATGGGAGAAGGTACGCATCTTCTCGTAATATATATTTACTCAAATGTTACATATATTTCTTTCAGTAAACACAGAATTCCCTTTATTTTACATTAAATAAGAATAATTAAATGTATTTTTTTAGTGATCCAATTAGTACTTCGGATTATTTTTTTAATGTTCAGTAATGGTGACTAAGTGAGAGTTCAGAAAAAGAGTGTCTAATCCTCAATAATACATTGTTATATCATCATCATCATCATCATCATCATCATCATGAACTATTTAGGTGTAGGCCTAATGGCCTATTCCTATTCTACCAGTAGTCCCCTAGTCACGGCCAAGGTGTTCCTGGTCTTCCCATCACTTCTTTGGCCCGCCTCTTTCTCTTACGCCTCTCGGTCTGTACTTAACCACCTGTTTTGGTGTAAATAATTGTAATATTCATTCTTAAATAAGGAAATTGTGAGCACAACAAAATTACATGAAGAGTAAGAATAGTAAAAAAACAGCCGAAATTGTTTAAATACTACTGCAAAATAGTTAGTATTCATCAAATCTTGTGGATCTGTTCATTTGATCTAATTCTCTAGCATTTTATTACTTAAATATTCCTTGATTCTAATCAATCATTGATTCTTTGTACTATTAACATTTCAACAGTGGCATTGGACTTCAGAAGTGAACCACTTTGTATGACATAATAAAATGCATGACATTAATGGATAAATTTCACTAAATTCCACACACATGTAAATAATTTGGTTTGTTAAAAATATATTTAAAATTGGAGATGAAGACTACAGAAATTATAATTAACTAGACTCAAAGTAAACATATGAGAAGAATAATTTGATGGCATTGGAAAAAATATGGCCTGATTTGGAATATTGGACTGATCAGTTCAGGAAGTAGGTGAGAGAGAGAAGTGAAAACGTGAACATTATTGTCCTAGGTGTCACCATTTCCAATTATGGAACTGCTTTTCAGTGATGTTCTATTTATTGTCAACTTGAATGTAAATCACATCAAAAACTTCATACTCTGATCCCAACCTTCATATTTTAAATAATAAAGCTTAATTTGTATTGGGATCTAGAAAAGAAATTACTGATTATGTTATAGCAGTGGAAAGGAGAAAACTAAAGCAATTTTTTCCATATTTGCCTTTAAATTTGTCAAAAATGTAGCAGCTGTTGGGATGAAGTGCTTGATGATGTAGGTAAATGACTGTATCTTATATAATTTCGCTATGATAAATTGTTTTTTAAATTTAATTTAATGAAGGCAGATAAGGCTGTGAAATAAGGTATCATGATTGGCTGACTTTGTGTTAGGAGGTTTTTAAGTTTCAAGTTACTTGAAAGTACCAAATTTAAAAATTAGGTTTATAAATATAGATAATAGATACAAAAATAAATACCGTAAATTTTGGAGGTATGATTTACATACATAAATTAACACTAAAATTAAATTTTCTGAAGATTTTTTTTCTGTTTTTTCCTCCTCTTTTGTAATATTTAGTCATTTTAATTACAAATATAGATCACCTAGAATCTTGAAGATACATGATATACCTTAATAAATGTTCTGATAACATTAAACCAACAATTAAAATCAAATTGTTCTAAATTGAATTATTATTTGAAAAATCTTAATTAAATCATATTAAATCACACTAAAATATTATTTTGTGATTTTTATGATTTTTCTTTACATTTTACAAATGATCAGTACAATTAAAACCTTTATAAACACTGGTGACATTTTCTTCATTTCCCTAATTGTTCTCTTCTCATACATCGCTTCTTCCTTGTGGCTCACTTCACAGTAAAAGTAAACAAAATGCATTGAAGTAGTTCAAATCCAAGAAGAAACATAGAAATATCTCATAAGAATACTTATTTCATTTGTAAAGTGAAAGGAATAAATCTATATTGAAGAATATGAAAAGGCCACATTAATTTAAAAATAAGTTGGGTACTTGAGTGCCTTGCAAAACATGTTCATTCATTATTGGCTCTTGATTTATTTTAGCTGGTCCTATTCCTCTGAGAGTTCGAGAGGCAGAAATTCCAATTGTTAGTGATGCTGAATGCATTAGAAAAATAAATGCAGTTACAGAGAAAATATTTATTTTACCAGCTAGCAGTTTCTGTGCTGGAGGTGAAGAGGGAAATGATGCTTGTCAGGTACCGTTTGTGTTGAAATGAATTTGTTAACACAAGAATGTCAATGTAAGGACATTTTATCATCTGTATTTGTTTTTCAGGGTGATGGAGGAGGACCCTTAGTGTGTCAAGATGATGGATTCTATGAACTTGCTGGACTTGTATCATGGGGATTTGGTTGTGGGCGACTGGATGTACCTGGTGTGTATGTCAAAGTGTCATCATTCATTGGTTGGATAAACCAAATTATAAGTGTTAATAATTTGTAGGACTCAGTGTAAATCATCAGTCTCTAATCATGAGAGTTTGTTGTGACATCTTGTATATACTCCATCTGTAATTTATATTTTTTAATTCTCATAATTATGACATACATAGAAGGGGTCAAAAGTCAATTCACTGTTTCAAATACATGGCAAAATTTTCCTGCCTGAAAATCAAAAATGAATTAACAGATAGTTTTCTCAAAACTCATTGAGAGATTGAGTGAATGTTTCTAGAGGATGAAATTCTGTTTTCTGCTGTACATGACTGAATGAACTGAGCAGGCATATTCACAGAAATTTGGGACTGGGATACAACTAAAATATACATGCTCCAGTATTTTGGCCATTTTATTTTAGTCATGAAGGCCTTGGCATGCAAATGTGAATTCACTATTTATAAGTTTTCATGAAAGACATTCATTTTCATTCATGGGAAGTCGTACCTTATTGTTGAGAAACAGTTGTGTTTGTGTACAGCAAGAACAAGAAGAAGAAGAACAACGCAACACTAAGCAAGAATCAAGTTTTCTCAGATTCCCCAAGGTATTCATTCTATAAAGATTGAAAGTGATATTGTAAGTACAATAAAGTGCCAAAATGTGAATATAAACAAAAATATTCAGTATTCTGATTTTTATGTAATACATCTTTTAGAACAAAGGCCATGAAAAATACATGTTGTTCTCCATAAGAAATGTTACATAGACTGTACTCTTAATTATGGGTTTTGAGAAAATCTGAGAAACATTTGATTACCTTCATAAATTCATCCTTTTATGAACAATTCTTTTCATGTAAAGTGCAGTGTGCTCTGTACAACAAAATTTCAGTGAACAGCTACAATATTACATTTACACATAGAGAAAAGAGTAGGTGATATCAGAATTATTTATAAATTTATCAATAGTCTGTGCCATGTCTCTTGAGTTTCCAGGTTCAGAAATTTCCATTCTTTCCATAACATAATCACATTATTCAGAAAATGGTACAAAAACTCATTAGCATCTTTTCGTAATCTAAAAATTAATAATGGCAAAGACCAATTTTGCAGTTATCATTCATTGGCATACTGCCAAGAAAACACTTAATGTAAATCTGCATTATGTATGCCTTCTGAATTTGCTGGCAGCAGCACGTAATTAAAATATGCACAGGAGTGATGAGTGATAGGTGTTGCTCTTTCAAATATGTGACTTATTAGTTTGATCAAGAATTTTAAAATTAAAGTTTAGGAGTTAAGATAACATTACTCATTTAAGACTGTTATTTTTATTGAACAAAGTGTTAACCTTGATTTTGTCCTCTGGAAAAAGGAAGGACAAATCAGTAAATGAAATGTTTATCTAGTGATTTCTCCATGTCACTTGTGATATTCATTTGATGTGTCAAAATATTACTGTGAAATATTTTACACAATATGATTAATAAAAATTCATTTGGCAGTGTTAGCTTATTCATGAAAGCTTGTTCATGAAAGTGAAACCTCTTTTATGTATTTTCCATTATACCAATAAATTTACATTTCTTTCATAAAGTTGCTTAGTTACCATATTCATATGACCATTGCTTTGTGTGTTCACAAAAATATCCTGTTATTCTAAGAATGGTTTATTCAATTTAGTCTTTACTGCTTTAATTTTCTCAGTTTAATATTTATTTTGAAATGATAATTATTAAAGAAAACATCCATTATCCCATTCAACTTGATAAAAGGGTTACTGTTGTAGCTTTAGTGAATGTGAAAATTCTTCATACTGACAGAAGTTTGTGAGTAACGTGTAAATTGGTGTAAAGATCATACTGTTGCTGTTCTAAGTTAAAATGAGGGGTGTATTTAAAATAAGTAATGTTATTGGAAAAATTTTCATTTTCTGAATAAGTAAATAATAGAAACATAATAATAATTATGCTTATAAATTCAGTACACCTAATGTAAAATAATAATTATATGATATCTTTTTGCAAATTCTAGTGCTTGCACACTTATACAAGAAAGAAGCACTGACATTAAAATTTTAGTTATTAATTTTTTTCTGAATACGCATCCTTACAAATGTTTATATTTACACTTATTAAAATCATGAAACTCATCATTCCCTAAGCTTTTCATCTGGTAAACTCAATGTCTCAATGATTCTCTTCATGTGAATGTGAGAAATGGATGTGAAATCTTCGAGACATTGTTAGCATGTCAGATCTGTGGATTTGGAGGCTAGTACATTGAATGGTATGGTGAGCAGCAGGATATTCTCATAAAGAGAGCATCAGCTCTCAGATTTTATCTGGTGCAGTCTTGAAAGTGGTGTTATAAATCTAGGCTTTCTAAATATGTTAAATTAAAATTTCTTTTAACACGTCTTCAGAAAACATCATTCATATTTAATGACTATTGTCACGTAACATGGTGATATAATCTGAAGCATGCCTTTAATTTGTCCAATTACTAGAAATATTTTTACAAACAATTCCCTTCATTAACAATAGAATATTCAAATTCTATATGTACAAATTAATTCACCTCAAATAAGTTGATTAATTCATGGATGTGTACATAGCAAAAGCTCTCCTTATGGACACATGGGGAAAAGTTTTTCAGTGGGTTGTGTCCAAGGTGGGAAGGTGTTCTACTTCTTACCAAAAATTAAATATTTTAATTTAGAGGAAATGATTTTATGTAGTACATTTTTTTATTAATACTGTTTAATATATGCAATTTATTAAAAAGCATAATGTGTATGTTACATGTTTATTAACAAAACTTGCTCAGTGGAAATGCAGTACAGTCCCAACTTTTACATGATATTTTAAGTCTACAAATTCTTGCCATGGCACCAGAAGCCTCAATAACAAGTCTTTATTTATGTGCAGTGAATATTATTTATATTGATATTTAAAAATCTTCAATTGTTATGAATAAATTATGATCTGAAAATAAATTTGTCACTAGCATTTCCCTTTATATGATATGTGAGTTCTACAATCTTAATTAAGTTTTGAAAAATTTCCCATCATGCAGAACAGGACGGACTTTTGCTGTTGTACTACTTTCTACATTAGGCTGTGTGAAACGGACAGGAATAATAATGATAATAATTATAAAGTCAGTGTTGTAGTGCTGAAAAGTGAGGTAGAGGAACTTACATGCGTTATCCGGGGGTGGCAAGACTGTTTGTAGCTCCCACAATGCACTAAATTCAGTAGGGTATATTGCACTTACCATCATATAAAAATTACTCATTAATATCATAAGTCATAGAATATTTAATATTTTATTTATTTTGTATATAATAATGGAAGATATTTATCAATCCATACCAATAAGTTGATCACAAATTTTGTCTTTTTATTGTGAGATTTTAAGTGAATTATTTTCACAGCACCACGTTTATTTGCAGACATTAGTGTATATGCAGTGCCGTCTGCATGTGGCAACACCAGCTTCTATTCCATGTTCTTATAAAAAATGACATTTCTGCATATTTTTAGGAATTCAGTGGTAGTTGCCAGCAATAAATAAACTCATAATACAAGTGACAGAATGTTTACAGGTAGAACTACAATTAAGAATAAATTTGACATAAAATTATTATAAGCATAGTAATTTGTCTCCTCTTAATAATTACGTGGAGAGATTTAAGAGTAAATGTGAAAGTACTATTTGTTGTGGAAATATGAATTTAGTTTTTCCCAATTGAGGACAGTTAGTTATTATTTTGCATATAACTAGAAAGCTTTGTTCTCTGTAAATGTCATTTCTAAGGAGTATGTTGAATGCCAATACATATATTCACGCTTTTTGTGTAACAACTCAGAACTCAACGTCGAGTTCTGGCAGACCACCATTGTGCAACAAAACTTATCTCAAAAATAACAAGATACATTCAGTCACAAGCTTTAAAGAAATAAAATACCATCACAGCATAACATACAAAAGTTGGACAGTATATGTGTGAAAGTAAATCACCAATACTGTTATTTTAGAAAAGAACTGCTTTATTGCAGTAAGACACACTTCAAGCTCTCATCATTCAATTGGTCAGACCACATTCATAATTATTTACAAGCAGACTTGCTCAGTGATGCTTTTATGCATCACACACTTCAATGTTTGACAATTAGTACAAAGATTAAGACAAATAATAAAACTCAGTTGAGAGTGTGTATGTGTGTCTATGTATGGTGTGTGAAGAGTTCATGAAGTTATTGAAATTTGATGTGGGTTAATATTTAACACCCGACAGTCCATGTGGGTATTCTGGATTAAAAGAGGACTTACAGTTTTGGTCTTTTAAATTTAATGAAAGTAAATTTGAAAATATTATTCAAATATGAGTCCATATTGCAGTAAAATAGGTATGAGACCCAAAATAAATTAGTCAATTCTGGAGACGTTGCTGTACAACCAGGAGACAGCTTAATTTTGATTGCATTTTTCAAAGATAAAAGCACAAGAATACATTTAATCCAGAACATCATTCGTAACTTTGCACATGATCCTTGTAATACAGAATGGGTAAAATGGCTCACCATAAAATGGGTTATTAAAATTTATGAAAGATTGGGGCAAGTTAGAAAGGGGGAACAGGTTCAGTATTTAAGAAATGACATTGATTCTGTTATCTTTTTATGGCACTGGTCAAATATGAAAGTGTGATTTCAAATGCAAAAATGGAATATCCTAAATAAGTTCCATATGAAACGTCATTAGTTTCTTTGTTGCTCAAACCACTATGGACTCATGTGCTATCAATTTGTCAAATAAGAAATGTTCAGAACTAATGCAATACTGTTTCAGAAAATTGTATTTCCCTTTTCTGATCTAACTCTATGAAAGAATGTTTTGAAATATTGAATAACATAGTTTTAATTGTAAAATTGAAAATGCTTGAACCTGTGTAATGTTTTATATACATCTGAGCATGAGACACACCATTCTTTGTATTTGTTCATTCCATTGGCACTGCACAATCAGCAAATCACTAGGTTGTCCCTAATATTTTCTTACTAGCACCTCAGAAGAATTGCTGGTATTGTACAAAAGGTGTGCTTTTGGGGCAGGGCACACAGCACTAGGTGTCAGATGGAGGCGCGATGTGTATGCAAAGGAGGAAGCTCGGAGCACACTAGTGTTTCAGGTCCTGCACTGGGGAGTCCCATAGGTTGCAATGGAAGCAAATGTGCTATTTTGCTTGGGGATCTGCGTACAGTATAACGATGTCTCCCACTGCTGCGACCAGGATAACAACTACAGCTACATACAGAAACTGCATCTTCATTAGAGCTGGAGTCTCCTCCTACAGTTCCAGGTTGGCCACTGAGGATGGATCCATTGGCAGTGATCACATCTCCTTCTAGTCGAACAGCTCCTTGTGCTGCCTATAAAAGAAGACAAAAATCCACATCAGAACATTCATTACCATTCTTCCTACAGCAGCTAAAGAATGTTTAAAATTTTGAATATTTTTTAATTCTATGAAAAATATTTCAGAATTAATTCACATTATGTACAAAATAACTGAAAGTAAAATATTGAAAATATTTTTAAATTTTTTATATTTTTTCACATTTTAATCTAGAATTTTTTATTCATACTTTTTTTTAATTTCACATTCATTAAAAAAAACATTTAAAATAATTATTACTACTAAAAATAATGGGGGAGGTATGGCGTGTATGACAGTTAAAATAATGACAAAAACATGACGAAGTTAAAATAATTATTCATTGATTTACCACATCATTGACCAAGATAATATTAATCTCTTTGAAATTTGTGATAGATTATGCACTTTTGTGTTTTACTCCGTGCTAACGCGAACGCCACTTAACATTGCTTGTGTCTGGCTTGTGTCGGGTATTTGGTGTTATGTAAAAGAGATTTTGTGAAAAGAAGCGTTTCTAAAGGAAAATCTGTGGTAAGTTACAATTCGTAAATACTTTGTATGTAAGAAGATGTTCTAAGACTGAGACTTAATTGTGCGTTTCGAAAAGAAGCTAGCATTTGTAAACTAGCATACGTATTCTAAGTTGCGTGCAGAAATATTTTTCGTAGTGATTGAAAGTAAATAAATACAACATTAAGATAATTAACTTCAAGAGAAATGCAGTGGGAAGAGAAATCATTGCGATGAACGTGCGTCTTACCGTGAATCGTCTTAAACTAATGATTTGTTACAATTACATTTGTGTTACATTTCCGATACCTTGCTTTTACACACAATAAGGTCTGACTAATGCATGCTATTAAATCTGGAAACAGTGACAAGGAACACATTTATAAGATTAATTTTCCATATTGCAATAACACGTTTTATTCATTTACTGGCACACTTTCTGAGCCGTATATTACATAGAATTGTTGGTAAGTAGAAACTGCCTTTAAATACAGTATAATAATTCGAATACATTTGTGAATTAGTTGTGGCAAGGAACGACTACGTATTGTTTTTTCTCAATAAATTAGTTGCCACTCTGATCTCAAAACTCGTCCGTTTGTTTGTCTGTTCGACTGTCTGTTCGTCTGTATCCGTCCGTTTGTCTACGCGTCCGTCTGTCTTCCCGTCCGTCTGTCTTCCCGTCCGTCTGTCTACGCGTCCGTCTGTCTACGCGTCCGTCTGTCTGCGCGTCCGTCTGTCTACGCGTCCGTCTGTCTACGCGTCCGTCTGTCTACGCGTCCGTCTGTCTACGCGTCCGTCTGTCTACGCGTCCGTCTGTCTTCCCGTCCGCCTGTCTTCCCGTCCGCCTGTCTACCCGTCCGTTTGTCTACGCGTCCGTCTGTCTACGCGTCCGTCTGTCTACGCGTCCGTCTGTCTACGCGTCCGTCTGTCTACGCGTCCGTCTGTCTACGCGTCCGTCTGTCTACGCGTCCGTCTGTCTACGCGTCCGTCTGTCTACGCGTCCGTCTGTCTACGCGTCCGTCTGTCTACGCGTCCGTCTGTCTACGCGTCCGTCTGTCTACGCGTCCGTCTGTCTACGCGTCCGTCTGTCACAAAGTTACAGTGACGTTTAATGCGGTGCGGTTTATCATCATCTCGTAGATGCTGTGGCCTAAGCGCGAACCTGCTATTTATTTGCATATCACATCTTTCTAATTTCCGCAACCATTAAATAACAATAATTAATTCACTTTTCAGTTTTATAATTTATCAGATTTTGTAGAAAAATCTTACTTTGTCGTTTTGGATTTCAATAATTAACTTTCTCTGTCTTTAATCCTCTTTAGCTTCCTAACATCCCATTTTTTCAGTCTTCACGTAGCAAATTAAAGATAGTATAACTAATGTATTTATGATTTTGTATCCTCGATTATTTTTGTATCATTGATAGTAGAGCCAGCGACTTTTCTTTTTTCTTATCCATCTCGTTTTTTCGACCACAAAGGTTTTAATAAAAGATTTCTCTATGATATGTATTTTTGCGTTTCTAAATTATAATTCCAAAGAATGCAAAGTATTTTACTAAAATATCAATTGAACATTTTTTTCCGAGATGGACGGGGGTTTTTCAATTTGGAAAAAATCCTACGACTGGTTTAGGCGCTAGTGTTGTTCACATACACCGGACGGACACGGACGGACGGACGTTTTGCTTCAAGTGGTTTTTTGGTATCAAGGACCCACAAAACAGGGGTTCGGGCTACACCACGTGTTAAAGGATTTTTTCTTAATTAGCAACTGGATTTATTCACTTTTTCGTTATCACGTCTCGTCAACAATTTTTTTCTGCCGAAAATTGGCCATTTTTTCGCGCAGCATTACATAACTTACCCTATACTACGTATATTACTCCGTATATACGTATGTATACGGGAAAGTAAAAATGTTCTTAAAACAAGATAGTGTCCTAAATTATTTGTTGAGATCGATCATATTTGGAGACCATATCATTACTATATACATTTTCAATTTTAAAATTTTGTAATCTGTTGGTTGTGTATCATTTCGTAAGGTTGTAAATATTTCTTCTGAATACAATTTTAAATAGAGCATTTAGATCTAAATTAGGGTTTGAAACAAATAAGAGACATATGACCTAGTCAAAATAGTTTAAGAACTAGTGGTGCTACACAATAGCACAGACTTTCCCGTACTACTTTTCAATTTCAATTTTATTTTCAAAACAGCAAAA
Source organism: Acheta domesticus (assembly GCA_031308135.1). NCBI lineage: Eukaryota > Metazoa > Arthropoda > Insecta > Orthoptera > Gryllidae > Acheta > Acheta domesticus. Next base: position 233,571,409 of record JAHLJT010009436.1, read on the forward strand.
ATTAAGCCACTTTTTAAAAAGGGAACAAAAATGATATTCAAAATTACCGGCCAATTTCTCTTTTGTCAGTTTTCTCAAAAATATTAGAAAGGCTTTTCTACTTACGAATGGAAACATTTCTCAGGAAAAACAGAGCGTTTTCAGACTCACAACACGGTTTTAGAAAATCAAAGTCTACGGAAACTGCCATTTTTTCTTTTCTCAAAGATGTTGCTTCATCAATAGACCAAAATGAAACACCCATTGGAATATTCTTAGATCTCTCGAAAGCTTTTGACGTTATTGACGATAAGATCTTGCTCTCAAAATTACCTTCGTATGGAATTCGTGGTATTGCCCTAGATTGGATAACTTCTTACCTTAAACATCGGACACAAAGAGTAGAAATACCATACTGGCAGGAAAGGACATTACATACTTATATTTCCAATTCTTTGCCAATTGTGCATGGGGTCCCGCAAGGTTCGATCTTAGGTCCTATTCTCTTTCTGTTATATGTAAACGATATGCCCTCGTCTATTAAAAATGGAAGAACGGTTCTGTTTGCTGATGACACGAATGTTCTTTGCAAAAAAGAAGCAGTAAATAGTACAATTTCAGAAGTTTCAAATTGGTTTAATAATAACAAATTAATTGTTAACGAAAGAAAAACTGTTTCAATGCATTTTTGCATCTCAAATCGGAAATCGCATGTTCCATTGAAAATGAACAATATGCAATTAGCTGATGTTGAGGCAACAAAATTTTTAGGTCTTTCAATTCAATCAAACCTCAAATGGAATGTAGATATAACAGAATTAAACACTAAATTAAGTTCATTATGCTATGCATTCAGAATTCTTTCCAATTCTGTCAGCCTTCATGCAGCTCGTTGCTTTTATTTTGCAAATGTGCATTCCCGCCTGAGATATGGCATAATATTCTGGGGAAGCTCATCCTGTAGTATTCAGACCTTAAGATTGCAAAAGAAAATTATTCGAATAATGAAAAAATGCCTTCCACGTGATTCCTGCAAGCCTCTTTTCATTGAGCTGGGAATCCTACCATTGCCTTGTCTATTTATTTACGAATCTGTAATATTTGTCAAAAATGACCTACTTAACGGAGGGAACATATTTTCATGCAATATTGATATTTATAATTGCAACACACGCCGTAGAAATCACGTGCATCAAGTGTCAGTATCAACAGCTCAGTACAAGAAATCAACATACAATACATGTACGTTACTTTACAACGCATTGCCAGATGACATAAAACAATTAAAGTCGGTATACAAATTTAAGTTAAAAGTAAAATCTTTTCTGCTGCAAAACTGTTTCTATACAATTAGAGACTATACTGATCGTGAAAAAGAAAAATAACGTAACAAAACAAAGATATATAATGAATTAGTTTATGTTTGCATTGTATACATTTAAAAAAATATTTAATACTCCTGTAACAAGTAATGTACTTCAGCTTCCGGGTCAATGACCCCCATCTCGATCAGGTTTTTGTCCAGTTTCCCTGATCCATAGAGCAAATGCTGAGATGGCCCCTTGTTTTGCTTCTGGACGTAAATGTAGCTTCACTGTGCGCACGTTTTGTTGAGCACTCCTTTTGCTTGTAGTTCATTTACAGTTGAAATTGATTTTCTATAACTCGGGAAAAAACATTTTTCAAATATCTTTATTTTTCTAAAATAATTATTTTCTAAATTAATTTTTTCGTTTTCGTTTTTGTTTTTTTTTTAAATAAAATTCTGGCCCTCAAGAAAATGTGCGCAGATAAATTTCTTTTCCCACACGTCATATACAGTTTTTACTGTTTTTTGACTAAATAAATAAATAAATTTCCTTTGGTCTCGGCAAGCTATTCGGACTTGCCACATACTTTTGGCAGCTGCTCAAACTACATACATTTTTTTGGACATTTTCTTAACATCAATTGAAAGCAAAACGTCCATCCACCTGTTTGAATACATATGTTATTTAAATAATGTCATATAAAGTTTCTCGAGTACTCACCCGTTTTCTGCGAAAACTAACTCAAAATTCCGCATTTTCAGAAACGCTCAAATGCCATTTTCTCATAAATGGCTACAATTTTTTCTTCAATCTTTTCGAACGGATAGTTAAATTTGTTATTTTGATATGACGTCAAGTTCATTTCGGGGTATTTGTTGTTTTTTTCAAAAATTATACAAATGTAATTATTTTTAACCGTTAATATGCACTCTTACAGCAATTTGTAAACTTTTTTTATTTGTGAGTTAAAGTGGTTCAAATGACTGTTAATGAAGTTTTTCAAAATCATAAAAGAATCTTGTGAAAAAGAGCTTCATTTTTCGGATTTGCAGTAGCACTTACACGCCATTAAAAAAAAAAAAGGCTCCAAATTTTACAAAGAAAATTGCCATTTAGAACAAGGTTACACTGTTTTTTAATGTTCTAAAATTAATATTTCCGTTCTACCATCAGGAAACCGAAAAATTTTGAAAATGTCAAAAAAATGTACTATGGGTGGCGATAGATTGTAGTTGGCACGAGTGTGTGGCAATTTTGAATAGCTAGCATAGACCCAAAGAAATAGAAAACCAATACGGGAAAGTCTGTGTCATTCTGTAGCACCACTAGTTTTTCTTAATTTAGCAACTGGATTTATCCTCCTATTCGTTACCAGGACCCGGCAACGAATTTTTCCTGACAAAAATTCGACGTTTTTTTGCGTAGCATTACATAACTTTCCCTATACTACCTATATTACTCCGTATATACATATGTATGTGGAAAAGTAAAAATTATTACACAATTTATTTATTTATTATTATATACATTTATATATTAAAAAGACTATGCGTCGAATGGCGGGGGAGTAGAAAATTCACACAATGCTATTGGTGAAATTGTCAATAAAAAAGGTAACGACTTTAATTACAATTGAAAAGTCGTTTTTCTGCGTTCTTTAAAATGTACACTTTAAAAACCGTTTTACACCGGTTCTGTAAAATTATAAGTGGATACCCTAATCCCCGTGTTTGTGACAACTCCATGTGTGGAATTACCGTAAGATGTTGCTTAGCCCAGACAAGACCGTAACAATATGTGTACCGAAAGAGAAGTTGTTAATACATTCTGAAACTATGGCAATTACCTCTTATCGTGTTACTGTAATGTAATTACAAAGTTTTGGAAATTTTAGTCGTATTTCTGTCGTCAGCGGCGCGGCTGAAGTCGTCCGTGCAAATTTACAAAGTTCGTACGTTTTGAAAGACGACGCACTGCCTGCCGCCTGCCATTTTTCTTTCAAATTTCATAAGTAACATTACTCATTACAAGGTTTTCATTAATGTTCAATCGTCCAGGCCGAGATAGATTTCTTATAAGAAAACTTATACAAAAATGTAAACTATCTCAAAGGTTCTGTCACAATACCTGTACCATAATACCGAATTTAGTCTACAGAATTATAAATAGGATGGACAATATTTTGAATTAAAATATTGTTCTTTATTCATTGTGATTATTTATTTTTTTGATGTAACCAATTTTATCCCCTTTTCCGTCCATAGTTATGCAGAATATTTCTGAAATACTCATGGTATATCTATGTTTTGAAAAACATTTAAGTCTGAGACATTATTTAAAGATCCAATTTTGAAGAACAGAAAATTACGCGAAGATGCTTCAACATGAGCTACGTTTGAAAAGGCCTACGCTAGGTAAAAGTAAATTGCCGATTTAACAATTTTGTTATAGGAAAATTCACACGGGAATCATGTTTTTGTTATGGATATGCCAGAAACATTACCTACTCCAAAGTTGACTGTAGATTGTGCATTTTCATCATCTTCATCTTCCTTTACGAATTAGGCATATTGCCTGTTTCCATCTCATTCTTGGCCTTCCAATGTTTCTTTTTCCTCGCAGCTTATGATTCAGGGCTTGCACTGGAAGTCTGTCTTGCGGCATATTTCCAATATGTGTCACCCATTGCTGCCTGTACTTCTTAATTTTGTCATATATTGTTTCTTTCCGCCCTACTTCCTCTCTTATTTTTTCACTTTTTATTTGGTCTCTTAATGTACTTTACTCCTCTCAGAAATCTCCTTTCTGCTGATTCAAGTCTCCTACAATCTTCATGTTTTTGAACCCAAGTTTCACATCCATACAGTAAACTGGGAGGGCCATTATATTATAAAATTTTAACAGGGTTTCTTTTCGTGCTTTCTTTTTAAATGTTCTATTTATGGTTCCACATACTGCTTGAAACTTATGGATCTTGTTGGTGGAAATCCCTATCTCTTCCATATGTAATTTCGCACCCTAGGTATTTAAAACGTGTCACTAGTTCTAAAATCATATTTTGAAGCACAATCTTTGTCCTCATCGATTCTCTTCCTTAAAAGCCATTACTTTGGTTTTATTAACTGATACTATCATATTGTACTCCTTTAAAATTTGCTCCAGTTGCTAAATATAAATTTGCAAATTATCTTCGTTTTCCTGCAGAATTACCTGGTCGTCAGCATATAAAAGAGTATTTAAAAATGTATTTTTGCTCAGGTGGATTCCTGAGCACCATGTTCTTCCACCTTTTAATTATATATCCAGATATATGTTAAAGAGTGTTGGCGAAAGACTGTCTCCCTGCCTTACTCCTTTATTTATAATTCTCTTTCCAGAAACACATCCATTGTATTTTACTGCGATATTAGTTTCCAAATCCGATCCATTTCAGTTGGGAAGAAAGCACAGTTACTCTACACATATTATCTATTTTATTATGTTTCTATTCGAAGAAAAGTAAGAGATCGCCTAAGACAAACTGATCCATTTAAGTTGCTCATTAACTATAAGATCCCAATATCCATAAAACATAAGAAGTTTGATGCTTTCTAGGATGTCGTGTGTTTCTTCAGCTCATGAGCACTTTTTCTAAAAGCTTACTGAATGTGCTGAACTAAGCAACGAGGAAGCGGAAGAGCTACCTTGAAATAATAGTTATTTTCCATTTAATTTTCATTGCATTGCTTTAATAAATGTCAGTGTCTGAGTGTTTTTACAAACAAAAACGTCATCCCGATATTCCATAGTTTTTCAGTCTCCTACAGTCGCAAGACACGCATCATTGATTTCCCAAGCGTTTTAATGTAAAATTAATAGAAATATTAGGTATAGAAGGTCACCCTTTCAATACATTTGTTAAGAACATACGAGGGTCATCCAATAAATAAGTTTCCCTATTTTATAAAAAATACAAGCGGATTATTTACGATTGTGAAACTGTTTTATTTTCAATCTGTAACTCTAACACTACTTCTCCAAGTAGTCACAATTTCTTTGCAAATACTTTTGGTACCTTGGCAGCAATATTTTGATATCTTCGTCATATCAGGTTACGTCCTATCGCCGTAGCCAGTGGTTACCTCCTCTTCCACCTCATCAGTCGCAAATCGCTTGCCTCCAAGGTATAAATTGAGTTGTGGAATGAGAGGAAAGTCCCTGGGGTTGGGGGGGGGCAAGATCTGGAGAACAAGGAGGATGGGGATTCAGGTCGCATTTGAAGTTTAACCAACAATACATGTACGTTACTTTACAACGCATTGCCAGATGACATTAAACAATCAAAGTCGGTACACAAATTTAAGTTAAAAGTAAAATATTTTCTGCTACATAACTGTTCTATACAATTAGAAACTATACTGATCCTCACAAAGAAAAATAATGTTTATTTTAACAAAACAATGATATATAATGAATTAGTTTGCATTTGTATTGCATACATTTAAAAAAAGATTTAATACGCCTGTAACAAGTAATGTAATTCAGCTTTCCGGATCAATGACCCCATCTCGATCAGAATTTTGTCCAGTTTCCCTGATCCATTGAGCAAATATTCTGACCTGGCCCCTTGTTTTGCTTCTGGATGTAAATGTAGCTTCACTGTGCGCACGTTTTGTTGAGCACTCCTTTTGCTTATAGTGGTAGGAGTAGAACTGATGTTCGTTACTATTTTGTTAGCAATGTAGAAAAATCAAATCAGCAGTTCATTTACCACTGAAATTGATTTTCTATAACTCGGGAACAAACATTTTTCTAATTTTTTTTCCTAAAATAATATTTTTTCTAAATTATCTTTCTAGTTTTTCAAATGTTGCTAATTTCGCGCTTTTTTCGGGCCTCAAGAAAATGTGAGCAGATAATCTCTTCCTCCATACGTGATATACAGTTTTTACTGTTTTTGACCAAATAAATAAATAAATAAATAAATAAAAAGTTCTGCAGAAAAGCCTAGGTCCTTTGAGTTTCATGGAGGTGCGTTGTCATGGAAGAGCGACACTTTCCGAGACAGAAGACCAATACGTTTTCGATTGATTGCAGCTCTGAGGTTCACAAGGACCGTGCAGTACCTCTCAGCTTTGACCGCAGTGCGTCGGAGCGGGTAGTTAATCAGTAAATCTCCTACAGGCCCAAAGCAGTCGACTGTATCCATAACTTTGCCTGCAGACGCTGAGTCTTGGTCTTTTTTTGGTACTCGTTCGCCAGATTTCTTCCATACCATGCTTTGACGTTTTGTTTCTGGAAGTTGGTTTCTTGAGTTGATGTTGCAAGACATTTGAGAGAATAGTCCAAATAGAGGAGCGTAAAGTGTCCATACCACGAGCCAGTTGAATCATTGTTATCAATACTGACGCGTTGTTCTTCGACCACCACATTCCGAACTGCAATAGCAGCCGCATTGTCTTTAGCGGTAACGGGTTGCCTGCAACAGTAGTCGCATTGTGGGTAGCGATAACGGCTTGCCGCTGCGCTCGTCATCATACAGATTTTCCGTCTCCCAGGATCCATGAACGCCACCCGCGAACCTTTTGGGTGCTCCTGCATCCTTCCCCCTCCCTGGTGAAGTAATCGGGTAATCACACACACACACACACACACACACACTACCTGGTAAACACACACTAACTAGTGATAAATATTTATGGCCGTTTCATTTCTCGCTATGAAAAAGTGAATAACAGAACGGAGTGCACAAACGGACACGCTTTCAAGTGGTAGCTCCATGACAGATGGAGACGTACTGGCGAACGCGAAGGAGTCGCGTGCTTTTGAAGGCTAAATGCTGCAACCGCGTCCCAATGAATGTTCTTAGAGAACCAACTTGAGTTTAAACTACGTGATTTGCAGAGCAAAAATAAACAAATTTACTTATTAGATTACCTACGCATAAACGCGGTTTCAGGAACGGTTTCTCATGCGAAAGTAGGCTTGTCTCCCTTCTACAGGACCTAGCCGATGAAATTTATAATGGGGGAAGGGTAGACGCGATAGTAATAGATTTTGCCAAAGCTTTTGATGTTGTTCCACACGATCGTCTTGTAAACAAATTAATAGAGTCGGGTATAGACACAAGGGTGGTGGCTTGGATAAACGAACTACTTCGTGATAGGAAACAAAAGGTTCGAATAGGAAGCAATTTATCAACCTCCGCTAGTGTTACGTCAGGGATTCCACAAGGAAGTGTCATTGGACCTCTCATGTTTCTCGCCTTTGTGAATGACTTGCCAAAACATGTAGCTTCAAATGTAAGACTCTTCGCCGATGACTGTATCATCTATCGGGTTATCAAATCAGAGGAGGACGTAGATATTTGCAGCGAGACGCAGACAAATTACACTCCTGGGCAGAAACAAACGGCATGGAAATAAATAGTTCGAAGAGCAAAGCCATCACGTTTGGTAAGGGTCGATGTTATGGTGAAACAGTGTACAAATTGAATAACAATGTCATACCTACAGTTACATCTTGCAAATATTTAGAAATACAATTAGACAGTAAATTGAGCTGGGAAAATCAAGTAAATTTCGTTGTGAGGAAAGCCTGGATATCTTTACATTTCGTTATGCGGATTCTAAAGAGGAGTACGGTGAGAAGTAAAGAATTAGCTTATATGTCACTAGTGCGACCCGTGTTAGAATATGGCGCGGTATGCTGGGACCCGCACAGAATATCTCAGCAAGGTAATCTAGAAAGGCTCCAGCGCAGAGCATCAAAATTCACTTTCAGGGGTTCAAAAAATAGAGGTGCATGGGAGTCACTCGAAAAAAGGCGGATTAAGATGCGACTCTGTGCTATGTACAAAGCATACAAAGGTTGTCCTGCTTGGGGTGAAATTAATCGTCTGGGAAAACCTACATACTTCGGTAGAGCGGGATCACGAGCACAAAATTAAGGCAAGAGTGGAGAAAACGGACGTTTGGAAATTTTCATTCACAAACAGAACTATTAGAGACTGGAACAGTTTGCCTGCGACAATCTTTGAACCCTTTTCTCAAAGCTTGAGAAAATTTAAAAATAAATTAGTTTCCTAGCTATTTATATCTATATTTTAGGTCAGTGTATTATTGTTAAGTTTCTACTGTTAAATAAGTAGAATTTCCTATTAAGTAATTTGTCTACTTGTTATTATTAGTAGTAGTAGTTGTAGTAGTATTGTCATTATTATTATTATTATTATTATTATTTTATTTATATTCGTGTAGTGCAGTGCAGTGCAGTGCAGTGCAGTGTTGTGTAGTGGAAGGAAAGAAATGCGAAAGAAATTCATAACAGTTAAGTGTTGTGAAGTGCAGTGCAGTGAAGTGAAGTGAAGTGGAGTAAAATGAATTGGAGTAAGGTTTGCGCTGTGAAATTATGTTCTATTATTCTTAATTATTGTTTGTTTGTTTTTTTCTAAATTAACTACTCTCTTGTAATTTAAATATTCTGCCACCAAGTAATGATACTTAATTGCAGAATTAATAATAAATCTAAAATCTAATGAGTGAAAAGCTCCAAAGAAGCTTTGCTAAATTGCTAGAGACTGTTTTATAGTACTACGCCAAACATTAAAATGTGTCATCCTTTTCATAGTCAGCATACGATCTGCAAGAGGTCCTTGAAATTGGCTAAAATTTTTTTGACAGATTCCTACATCATATGTAAGAAAGAAAAATCACCATATTAGATTTTTTTGTCCGATACTGCGTTCGGTTAAAAAATAAAAATATGCTATAAAACACATTTATTTTATTGCAATGTTAATAATATTGCAAACAATTGGTAAACCGTTTATACAATTTCTTTTGCATGATTTTGTTGGTAATACTACGTATATAATATCAGAAAAAATGCCAAAAAATTTGAAGTTTACCGATTGTAAGAATGAAAAAGTGAAAAACGTTTATTTAGACAGAAACATTAATTTCTCGAATACTCCATCACCGATTTTGGTTTTTATTAATACATTATGTTTGGGAGACCTAAAACTAAAATCCTTTACAATTTTAGCCATATTTTTACGGTCATTCCTTTTTTGCGACAATTTAAAATACATTTTAAATTTTAGAGACAGATAAATTGAGTGTGCGCTCCATCTATAGAATGTGAATAGTATCACGAATACATGGCCGTGAACTAGGAGCGTACAGAATTTCTTAGTAATGAAAAATACACGGACATCAGTTTTGTAGTTGCCGAGCGAATCACATTGTAGGAATAATATTGTAGGCGATTGGATAACTAATCGCGTTTGCAACCAAACTGCCTTTGCAAGGAAATTAAAAAGAGCAAGCATATTTTTGGAGGAAGTGTGAGTAGGAGAACCGTTTCTAAATTAGACTTTCTGCTTGTAATTATTCTAGGATAGGAGAGAGGAATTCAAAAGAGAGAAGAGCACTTTAATTTCACGTCGAATATCTACGACTCTCGAAGTTTGTATGGAAGTGACATTTACTTACTGGTTACTCCTGCAGAAAAAATAACGATAAAATTCCTTTAAGGAAAATGAGTATTATAAAATGTCTTTTGACGTGCAATTCAATGCAAACGCCTTTGTGCTTGTTGCGCTCTAAAGATTTGCTGTCATCCCCAGAACATTACTCGTTTCATTTACCGAGTAAAATAAGTTTTCCTCCAATTTTCAGTCTTTTCTCCTCTAACTGTATTTAAAGAAGATGAAATGGCGCCTTCACTTTCCAATTCCTTGACACTCAGTATAAAAATAGTGAAAAATTAATATATCAATTTAACTCTTCTGTAAATTTGAATGGAGTCGTATTACATCTTGTGATTTTGAATGTAGACATATGAAATCGATGCTCATTGTCTTCTTTGGAATTTTGTTATACAAAGCGTCTTTGCGTCTAAATGATAAGTTTTGTCCAGGTTTGGGTTAATGCATAAGACGACAAAGGACATGCTTAAGACTCGAGTACGTATTTAAAGAAAAAATTATGCGTTTATAAAATAGTGCTCCACCTAGAACGGAAATATGATACTGATCAAAACCACACAAAATGATTTTCCAAAGACCACACGCACTTTGGTCAAGAACAACTGTACAGCATTAAATAAAATATTTTAACAAGCGCAGTCTTCGAAAATAATGCAATAACGTAATTATTAATTATATAGATTAAAATAACGTAGTGTATATATCAAAACAATTCTTCACATACCAAGAAAATTAAAAAAGTTGCTGTTACATAACGAAACACGTAAATAACAAATATTTAAAGACAGATGGCCTCTTTCTTGGAGCCTTGCAGTCACATGTCAATTATGTCGTAAGCAGTGACACACTGAGTATGAGTAACACGCAGGATGAGAAAGCGCCAAATAAAATGATAAAATGTATGCATTTTTCAGACAAAGAGGAAACTCATTGTTTTTGGATTTTTTCCGAGTTTTTGGGTATCTAGAAAAACCATAGACACCTCTCATATCGGCGAGGGGTGCTTCGTTTTTTTCAATTTCTGCACAAATTGGAAAATAGTAGTGTAGGTAGATAGTATGTAGAGATACGTAGAGATATTTTTATATTAAAATTTTAAGTTGAATATTATACATCGTTTTATCATTAACTTTATTATAAAGTCTTACAGTATTATTAGGGAGGATCATAGATTGGTCATATGAATGCCCCAAAGTGTTAATCCGTTTTTGCAAAAAAGAATGTGCGCCTTGATATATCCTAAATCAAACCACCAGGCCCTGAATGTAATTAAGTTACATCGGATAGACTGCGTACTGTTCACGAGTAAACATTGTAGTTTTGTTAAACGATTATAAAACTAGCGGTGCTGAACAGCATGTAATTTCTCGCCATTAGTAATGGTTATGTAATACTATTTATTATGCAACTGCTTAATGTATTTGAATATGATTAAACGTGACGACACTCCAGATTTTTCTGGTTTTAAGTAATCATTTAGAAGAAATATAACAATTTGAGTTTCATTTGGGGACGCGAAGAAAAATATATTTACTCGAAAAAGAAACAATGCTTTTCAAGCAAGAAGGAGTTTTCTAAACGTTCTTGAAAAGCACAGCAATCAAAATTCAAAACAGTTCCGTGTATTAAGTAGAGCGCATGAGCAATTTTAAAAAAACGTTTATTTAGCACTTTTGAGTGTGTAATAATTATACTAACACATAATTGTACTAAATGCATTAAATAAATTAACTAAAAGTATTGGGTAATTATAATAATTTCTCGATGGGTCAGGCTTGAAAACGTTTTTTGAAGTTTTTTAGACTTTTGTTATCCTGATGAATCAAGTTTTTGCACTGAATTTTAAAATGAGACATTAATAGTTATGAAAATAAATATTTTAATTAATACATAATTAGTAATTAATTTTTATTTTGTATTAATTTCTTAAAATTGTTTTGAATGATCACATACGTATAATAATTTACTAATTTTTTTAGCTCTAAACCTAATTAAAACGAAAAGGCGAAAAATAAGGAAGTATTAGTCTTACTATACAAAAGGAATTTCGAATATTCGTCAATATGAAAGTCGTGAGTCGGGATCAAAAACAATTATTCAGAAGTTGGCAGTCCAGAGTAGTTGCCTTCAAAGCTCCTCTCCCCTTATAAGGCCTTTGATTCAGTCTTCACGCTGCTCCGAATTTAAGAATTAAGTCCTAAGCACAATATTGTGTTTGTACGTACTGTATCAAATAGTAAAAAAACAGTATAGTAAGTACTATATCAAATAGTACATAGTATAAAGCAAAGCACTTTATAAACGACACGTCTAATGATCGACAAAACTAATCATTAAAGAGTTATAGGTGAGGGAGGATTGAAATCAATAAATTCGTTACCTTGGGGAGGGGGGCATAATTGATCATTTGGGGATTTGCGCTGAAGCCAGATTGGAATACTAATCTATTTACTGTTATGTAATACTTTCATTTTTATTTGAGACGCTCATGGATCGTTCAAAAAAACATTATTGAATCCCAGTAGTAAGCAAAACTAATTAAAACTTTTAAAAAGAGGATAGAAATACTTCTTTGGTTTATAGCGTATTTACTATTTACTGGTCCAATTCATTTTGATGGTCTCTGTAAGTAGGGCGCCGAAAGTACCTGGCCGCTAAATGAACGCAATCCAATTAAAACCTGAAATGAGGGACAGCAAATAAATTATTCGCTAGTGTTGCTCGTACACGGCAGGGAGAATTGGTGATTCGCAGATGTGAAATCCTCTCTCTCTCAGTTCGTGGGTCGCTGCTGATATAGGTTGTAATTTAGGTTTTCCTGGATCTTCTTGTGAATCGCCTAGAATAGTTGATATCATGTTGATATATTACGAGCTGATAAGTGAAGTGTGATTTTATGGATAGAACTCGAACTCGAACCACATCATTAGAAACCGCGTAAAGAAAATTTGTTATAATTAATGTACTTTTTATAAACATTAAAAAATAAATCACTGCCTAATGCAGGCGTTAAAGTCACATGAAATTCAATGGATAATTGAACAGAAGGATAATGCATTCTTGTTATAATGCATACTAATTACCCAAAAAAGACACTTTAAAGAGAGCTTGTGTAACCAAGAGGCTTACTTCGTGGCATGCCTTTATAAATTCTGAAAATAAGGAAGTTAAAACAAAATTGTTTCCAAACATTTTTATAAGTTAATATTTATGTTAATTATTTTTACTCGTTTTAACTCTATTAAACCAAGCAGGTTCGAGCGTTATTTTAATGAACAGTTAAAGTGTTCCTTTTATTGCCCCTAATGATGTCAAGGTTTCGGTGTTCAATTGTATGGTAAGCATTTGCAATCAAGATTTCATTTCTTTTTCAAAAATTTTAGATAAGTTATATGTAGAAGCGTAATTGTTTCAATGTGGATATAAAGGATTGCTTTAAAAACGAATATACACGAATTCAAGGAAGCACTGAAATAAATTAACAGGAAACTAGGTGTTGCACCTGCTCATAATGTAGAAGAAATAAAGTTTAAACGAGATAAAGCACTTCATCAAAAAAAAAAGAAAAATAGTAAATCTCCTGGTCCTGGAGGTAGTCCTGTAGAACTACTGAAAAATGCTCCAACCAATGTATTGGAAATACCACAAATAATCTCTAATAAGTGTTCGAGAGGAGAAAAGTTGCCTAGGGAATGGAAGCCAGCTTATATAACATCAATTCACAAAAAAGGACCAAAATCGCAGTGTAAAAAGTATAGAGGTATAAGTGTAACTTCATCTACAGGAGGAATGAATGGGAGAATTTTAAAACAAAGAATTGAAGGGGAGTTTCATACAGAAGAGGAGCGAAGTGGGTTTACAGCTAGTAGAAGTTGTATTGATAACATCTAAACAATAAAGCAGGTACTAGAAAAGAGACTAGCTAGGAATAAAGAGTCCCATTAGGTAAACTCTTCCAAATTTTGGAAAAGATTGGTATCAGCGCTCAATACATAAATGCAGTAAAAGATTGGTATGTGAATCAAGAAATAAGAGTGAAAGTGGCTAGTGAAGTTTCGCAGCCATTTGGACAAACAAAGGGTCTGAGACAATGGTGTTGTTTATCACCTACTTTGTTTAAGATTTACCTCCAAGAAAATCTAAAAAGATGGCAAAATATGTGTCGAGGTATGGAAATATACATTGATGAAGATTTCCTTCATACATTATTATTTGCTGACGATTAAGTGATTTTGTCCAATGGTGAGTTTGACTTTGAGTATATGATGCGAAAGCTAGCGGAAACTTACAAAAAAGCAGGATTAAAGATCAATTTCCTCAAAATAAAAAATATGGTAGTAGGAATGAAGAAAAGTAATGAAATACCAATAAATTGAGATCAGATCGAAGCATGCAACGAATTTAAATATTTGGGGGTAATTATTACCGAAGAAGGGGAATCCAGAAAAGATGTTGCTTCAAGAATAACAAAAGAATGACAAGCTATTAGACAGTTAAACTCGCTGCTCTGGGGAAAAGAAAGATCTAGGTCTACTAAGAAAATACTTTTTGACTCTACCGTACAAAGTATAACACTGTATGGCTCAGAAACATGGGAATTAAGGAAAAGAGAAAGAGAAAAATTAATGAATCTACAAATGAATTTTTTGAGAAGTTGTGGAGTATCTGCAATACATGATATTAGAAATGAAGAAATTATTAAGCGAATGCAAGTTCAAAAATCGTCGATGAATTGGAAACACGAAGACTGAAATGGTTCGGTCATGTGAAAAGGCTTGATTGTGGGAGATGGCCCAGAAAGGTTTGTGAGCGGTTTCCTTTAGACAGAAGATAAAGATGTAGACCCAAAGAGGAATGGCAAAATCAGATTTTTAAAGACATGCAAAGAAGAGGTCCAGAAGAGAATGACTGGAATGATAGAGGGATATGGAGATTGGGATGCGAGAGACAGCCGCAAGAGCTGTAAAATACTCACAAGATGAAAATTGCAAACGAACAAAACTTGAAAGAAGGCGACGGGCATGAATTTAGGGAAATTATCTACTATCACATATCGATCCATCCCTTAACACCCGCGCACGAAGAGTATCGCACTGATCGGAAGACCGAGAAACATGATGACACATAATATTATACAGGGTTATTCAAAATGATTATCGGGGTTTCAAAAAACATAATAAACGGGACAATTGACTTTGAAATATGAACCTTATTTTATTGTGAACTGGGACTCAAAGTTTTTTACATACATTACAAATGCTATGTATGGGCACCCTCAGTCACTCGACACACATCCACCCGATAGTCCATTTCTTCTCAAACACGCTCCAATATCTAAGCAGTAATGATTCTGATGCGCTGCTTCAGTTCCAGAATATTAGTCGACGGAGGAGGGATAAAGACTATCTTTAACATATCCCAAAAGGAAAAAATCACACGGCGTGAGGTCTGGTGAACGTGGTGGCCAGGGTGAGAGATTCTGATCACGGTCCGTCCCACCTCCCATCCACCGCTGTGGAAGTTACTCGTTTCAAAACGCTCTTACGTGCTTGTGGAAATGAGGTGGTGCGCCATTCTAATGTGGTAGGAAATCGTCTCTGTTGTCTTTCAATTGAGGTAACAACCATTCTGTAATCAGTTTTCTGCTACCTCTTGTCGAATTTGATGGCTATGGAGATAAGTTTTCCTGCTCCGATTTACTTCCGCTTCTGGCACAGCGGGATGTCCACTGCTTCGTTACACAAACAGCCCGTATCCACAAATTGAGCGTTCCATTTGCGAATAGAATTGTCGGAAGGAGGGTCCTTTCCGTATTTCGTTCGAAAATGGCGCTGGATTATGGTAATGGATTGATGTTGATGATACTCAAAAGTACAAAACGCTTTCTCCTTACCGCTCACCGCCATTTTCTAAATACTGCTGTAACTGCTATCTGACGTTAACTGAGGTAATTAGAATCGTTGCATAACGAAAAGGAGGAGTTTGTCTATCAAACGCAGCAACTACAATAATCATATTTATTTCCACTGTATCTAAAAAAATCACGAAACCCCAACAATAATTTTGAATAACCCTGTACATTTCGATACGCTGATTACTGATAATCACAAAATTGGAAATTTCACGCCTCACGATATACCATGCGAACTCGAGTGTGGTTAGTCAGCGAAAAAAATCTATTCGTTCATTAGTACGATGTCTGTCGTTTGAAAACCAGTGCGCTGTTACCACATACCACATTTTAAACAACCCACGTTTAAGATGGTGTAATTTTCCTTCAACCCCCCGGAACACCGTTGCAGAGAGTAAAACAAAGTAGCTAAGAAATTATAAATTTCTCAAATTACTTCACAGCGTGCTAACAGGGCGCAGCGCTGTCTAGGCCGACACTAGAAAAATTCTGGGAACAATACAAAATTAGCATTAAGACCCCATTAGCTCGCATTGTTTAAGTCCACAGCAGATCCAAGTGAACTCCGATAGCGTCATACACGGAGTATAGTGCGATTTTTATAACTTTGCCCCTCAAGGCCTGTCTTTAAGATGGAATAAGTCACGGTATTGCGCATATTTCTTAGTTATGCCGCTAGATATCACATGATTGCGACCATATCAAGCAGTGATCGTGATCAAGTGACATCTAGCGGCACGACAGAAAAGGACGCGAAATGCCATGTGATATTTCGTGGCCAAAGGGGCTCGAGGGGCAAAGGTATAAAAGTCGCACAATAGAAGATATTTTCACATAGCGCGAAGATCTTAGTAGTTATTGACTCTCGGTACATTATCGAAACTGCTTGGCGGCAATGTAAATATCGTATTTCGTATGCACTCGTGGATTTGAAGAAAATGTAAAAATAACGCCAATATAGGCGACACATCATATGTTTCTTGAAATATTTAATGTTGGATATCAGATTCCAAATCCGTCGAGTATTGACAGCCTAACTGTTTCATTTTCAGAAGTCAGAATCATTGGATGTTCTTTAGAATTGCCGGCGATACAATAAAAATGCAGTTCTCCCAGCAAATGTTAAACGACTTATTTCGATGTCTTAATATGCGCATTAAGCAGTTGCAAGGTGGTTACAGTATTGGTTTTGCTGGAAACTTCATGGAAACTAACGTCTTTCCTTATGACAATTGCTTTACCGGAGAACGGCTGCTCTGGAACGCCGAATAGTGGTGGGCATCGAGAAGGAACATCGAAGGCCGTGAAAGAACAGAACTCAGGGTATACCACCATCACCTCTATTGCTGCCTCAAATACAAGTGAGCCACAGAGAGCACAAGCGAACTAACCCACATTCTTTGTGAATGTGAGTTATTGACATTAACTAATAATATAATACGATATTAATATCGTATTATGACTAGCATTTTGAGATGTATTACGACATTAACTGAAAACGTAATACGATGTTAAATATCGTATTATGTTATCAGTCAATGTCAATAACTCACATTCACAAAGAATGGGGGTTAGTCCACTTGTGCTCTCAGTGCCTGAATTGCACGTGGCCCAAAGTTTTGGCAGTCAGGACGGCCACGGACGCGTGTACCAGTGCGACGGCGTCTTGTGCGTCGTTAGGCGGGGTCGCTTAAACGCGATCCTTAGACGTAGCCCCAGAAGAAATCCAGGGGCGACATGTGCGGAGAGTGTTGAGGCCAATCCATCGCTCCGAGAACTGCGTGTTGAGATGATCGCGTACGCCATGACGATAGTAGCCGATGCACCGTCGCGACGGTTCGCGTGTTGTTGAATCTACATCCTGCAACGGAGCACTAGAGGCACGTTTTTAGCACTCCGGGAAACGTGTAGCAGGAACGTGAAGTGGAAACTGTACGCACTGAAGACCCCATCTGGTGAAAAATAGCCTCAGTCCACAATACGAATATTCGCCTTCATTTGCATCGTGGTTCAACGGACACAGTAAGCCATCCGTCGACGAAGGTCGCCGTTACAAGGAAAAAAAAATCTATCAATATTACATTAATAATATTTTTTCCACCAATTTTCTCCGCATCAGTACAGTACTTTGTCTTTACTACATAAAAGTAGTAAGGCGAGGCAGTCAAAACCGAACGACCCAGTATTCGAATGAAATCATTGCCTTACCTTGTGCAATTGGAACTATATCTGCCGGCACAAGGCCACTCCACTATAATACGTTAATTCAATTCGCTCACAAAGTAAAAGGAGAATCCTATCATGTGAGAGGTGTATGGTTCCGTTGGATACCCATTAAGAGCCGAAAAATTCAAATATTTGATTGCATTATTCCGCCTATTCCCATACTGTATCAATCGACTGGATTGTCTTATATATTGCGTTACTGTTTACGACACAGCTGTCATTTGACAGAAAGGTTCCAAGGAAGAAGCCACCTTCCAGTAAATTTGTGTTATATATAAGTTGAGTTAAGGAACAACATTTTTTTTTACTTTTTCGTATTCGTATGCATATACGGAGAAATACTCGTAGCGTGGAGAAAAAAAGATTGTTATGTCTGCTGCGATGAAAGAGCAGTTATCCGACAGAAACATTATTTTATGGCGCCTTCCTGAAATCGTAAAAGAGGATTTTTCTTGCTCCTGTATGTGTAAATTATCTTCTCTAATGCCTAGCCAGAATCCACGTTTTGTGGTCCCCTAACTATCGAAAAAGCTTTTTTTAAACACCCGTCCGTCCGACCGTCTGCCCGTATTTGTTTGCTTGTGGTTCTTTATTTCCCTGTACGATTATTTCCTGGTTCGTTCGTTCGTTCATTCGCACGTTCATTGGTCTGTCCGTCAATCCGTCCGTCCGTCCGTCCGTCCGTTCATCCGCCTGTCTGTCCGTCCGTCCGTCCGTTCGTTCGTTTGTTCGTCCGTTTGTTCGTCCGTTTGTTCGTTTGTTCGTTCATCCGTCGGTCCGTTCAACCATCTGTCTGACTGTGTTGCTTGAGCTTCTTTGTTTGCTTGTCCGGCTATGTTAGTTCGTTCGATTGTTAATTACGTATGGTCTTTCGTTCGTTTGTCCGTCCGTCTGACCGTCCGTCAACAAAAAGCGCCTATACTATATGTATGATTTTTTTTCAAAATGAATATTTCCCAACCTCTCTGGCCCGACTCCACTCCCTGAGATTCTGGAAATACTTCTGTAAATTTTGAAGGCACTTCACATAAAAGCTATGAAACATTTTCAAAATTTTCTCAAAAATGACTCCAAACTTATGCTTTACTTTTTGTAGGAATATAAATGAACTTATGAAGATGGCATAGGTACGATTTCCATTGTTACCCACGAATTTTTTAAATTTATTTCTTCTCGTTCTGCATACTTATCTTTCAAGGAGGTTAAATTATGTAAAATGAATATTTGCAAACTGCAAATGTTTGACATTTTTAAACCTCTCCTTTCAACTAAATTATTGAAGGTAGCAATTTTTTATTCAAATGAAATTTATTCTCCATAACTAGTTCTTTAATTAATGTCAAGCTTCTTTTGGGAAAATATGAATTGCTTTTGCGCAATTTTAAGTGAAAAGTATAGATAGTTTTAAAATATATTAGAAAAAAGATTTTCTCAAAAACGACTATTTGATCCTTAAACTTTTTATACAAATATTGTTAACAATGTTTAAAGGATAATAGATATCGAGATTTTAATTTCAATGCACTTATCTGGGACCCCACTTCCGGAGATACCGAAAAAAATTGTTGTTTTTACACACCTTGTTTATCCGCTCGTGAACAACACAAGCTAGCATCTAACACATGCATAGAATTTTCTCAAAAATTATTACTCCCCAATCGATTAAAAAAGCGCTAAAAATTTGAAATTAATCTTTTAATTTTGTGGAACTTTGCCTGAAACGTCAACGGATTTTGAGACGCAATGGGACAGTCCCTACAGAACACTCTTCGCCCGCGCAATATTCGGGAACTGTGTGTGTCCATTGAAGAGGCCTGAGACAGGATGTCGCAGGATGCCCTCCGCCATCTCTGAATCACTCCCGCGAGTTCTGGCTCAGTGTTTGCGAAATACGATGAGGAGGTCGCACGCTCTGTTGAGAATCGCATTTTTCAACGCATAAATAAATATTGTGCAATAAATATTGTGCAATAAATATTGTGCACTTCGAGCTGAAAGTTAAATCATTTCACATCTTCGATACCCTATTCTTCCACCTCATATTGCATTCCATTTGCATACTTCCCTCTGGGTGCAATGTTTTTTGTCTAAGTGTGTAACCACATCCCAGAAAGTCTACGTCTTTTTGTAGCACCGCGTTTGATATCTTTGATATGTAAAGAATGCATGTGTTGATTTTACTTTACGTACTATACTGTACCAGGAGTATGTTATTACAGCACACGTGAAGAGTGTTTTTGTTAATATATTTTATTTACTGCAGTGTTATACGAGAATTTTATTTACTTTTCTTGATCACCATGCGTGCTACTTTTCGGAAAACTATTTTGTGAGGTTTTGTTTTGCAGCATTTTTGCTGCTCCAGGCCACAAGTTTTATGTACAGTCTTTTACAAATACTTTGTCACGGCAAAACAAATATTCTCATCGTTTCGTTTCTAAAAAGTCGTAATATTTTCCCTAATAATCGCATTCGCTCAGGAAATAACCGTCAGATTTTAATTCCTTGCATTCACTGTTTTCCTTTTTGATCGGTCCCGGCAATGCATTCAAGCAGAGAAAATGTTTCAGCCTTTTTCGAAGGGCGCTCTTTGAAAGCACGCGAGTGAGAGCGACCCTTCCGAATGCAGTCTGCGCCCCCGACAAAATATTTAAGCCTAACAAGGCGCCGCCGTCGCTGTCGTCATCAACGCAGCCGCCTCCAGCAGTCTCTCCGCTACCGTCTTTGCACACGCCCCCCCATCTACCACCATAACTATCGCCGCTCCTCTTTCCGCGTCTGCAACCGCCGCTACCACATCTACCGGCGTGGGAATCCTCGGTGCCTAACAGCGATGTTCGATGCTCCACTTTCGCGCGGCGTGGCGTGGCATGGCGGGGTGTGGCGTGGCGTAACGTGTTGTGGTGTGGCGTGACGTGGCGGAGCGGAGCGTGGTGGGGCGGGGCGTGACGATTTGTGGCGAGGTGTGGCGGAGTGTTGCAAGGGTGGAGACGCGGGGAGGGCGGGGCGTGAGGGCAGGGGTGTTGCGGGGCTGGGCGGGGAGGGGCGTGGCGCGGCGCGGCGCGGAGGGACGCGGAGGGACGCGGCGCTCGGGAGAATTTTTTTCACCTCATCAGCGGGGCCGCGCCGTGAAACAGCGCGGCGAGAGAGCCGCTGCCACTCGAAAACGCGGCGGTGGCCGGGGGGGGGGGCTGAGCCTCCACGGCTGCCGTTGGAGGGAGGGGGCCCCGCAGTGGGCCTGAGATGTGTGCTGAGTGGAAGACGCAGCGCCAACCAACTACGGTAATCACTGAGCATTAATGTTTTTTCTCGCCTCTGACTCCCGGGGGGGGGTGTATATCTGTGTGGGGTGTGTGAGTCTGGGCATTACTTGAAAACCCCGGTTTCACCTGGTCATACCCCTTTATAAGACTCTTTAGTACTTCCCTTTTCTTTGGCGGATTTATGTTAGATTAGTTTTTACTTCCATTATTTCAATAAACGGATTGAAAAATTTCTTCTTTAGTTCTTATATACATTTTCAAACAACTTGCAGAATATATATTTGTTTTCATACCAAATAAGTGACACACAAATTTTCTAACATTGCCATATCCTTCTGAGGGTCTCAGAAGGATCCTCGGCTTAGTTTTCAGTCGAGAGAGAGAGAAAGAGAGAGAAAGAGAGAGAGAGAGAGATTTAAATACATTTTGGTTATATTCAAAAGAATGAGTGACGGAGAACGATGTGCTACCAATAATCTATTGGTATTGTTGTTTAGTGACAACAGCAAATGGGGTTGAAAGCTCAATTGGGTAAAACATTATTCTAGTGTTGATGTCTTCTATGGAATTCAGACGATCGTCGTGGGCTGGTTTTCACGAACAGTAAAGGTACTCAAAGATTTCGGAGACCATCCGGAGAATAGGCAGCGTACAGCATATGATGATGAACTCACGAAGTCGCAATAAAATGCTTGGATTCACTTGCACTTACTTGACCAACACTAATAGTAAAAATGAAACGAATGCTTGTTAACGCGAAGGTCATGACAGCTATCTTATATATTTCGAAAAAAGGGTTTAGTTTAAGATTTATATTATATATCTCGCCTTATCGTACTCTTCCACGTTTGATGGAGGCTTTCAAATTCAGTCGCGTAGCAACTGCTGACGTGCCGTGCAGGGGTCGAGACATGGTACCCAGAACGAATCATGCACGGTCGGTGGTACAATATGTGCAAAGATGTACATTAGTATAACATTTTGATTATGATAATACATTTTTCTCTTATAACAAATTATTTTATTACAGTAGGAACTAAATTTCATTCAGAAAAATTCCTAAATTATGAGATAATTGTCGTACCCGTGCGAGAACTCTTGCATGTTAAATTTCACCCTTTTCCCTAGCTTTCCTTGTCCGTATTAAGAGAGGAAGTTATTATTGAAAAGTGTTTATTTGTTTAAAATGTTTAAAAAGGTAAATTGCAATGTACTTACAGAATTTAAAATAAAAATAAAGAGCAATAAAATTGATGCTTGAAACACCTTTTCAATAAAGGTTTATTCACTATTACAGGCATGTTCTTGGAACAATTCACAATACTTCCTTAAAAACAACATTTGAAGTAATTATACAACGTTCCTTGACAGTTTCGTTTTCTTTGATAGTGACCAAAATATTAGGAAAGCTTTTTACTCTCGAGAAAGTTACTTAAAGTTGTCCGTACGAAAATAAAGGAGCAGGCACCCATAACCCTTTTTTTGAATATTATTTAACTTCATTACTGAACTGAGAGACCCACCCGTCAATTTAATCGCCTATAATATCAAATAATTAGTTTCATTTCACATGTAGTTGCAGATTCTGCACGTCTCTGAACAGGTGAGATAGTATAGAGAAACGCCGGAACAGCAAAATGTTATAGAATGTCCAAGAAGCTCTCGACCTACAGATTATGGTGAGAGGAACGTTTCTTTGTGGCCTTTGGTTTCAAACTTCCAGATTTTAAGGGCCTAGAACGCTTCGTTTGGGAGTTATTCAACTAAATAGATTTTAATAATGCTGCCGGAGTGTTGCGTGATGCATTTGACATGAATATTTAGATTCATTTTTTCAATAAATCCTTCATATTTTTAATGTAAATCACAACGTCTACCAAATGCCTCACGTCTACCTGTTCTCTTTCTTTAGAGAACTCATTTATGAAGATCATCTTTCATTTACGAAGATCGGTTGCGTGTGCGCAAAACTCATCTATACTACTAAAATAATATAGGAGAGACGATCTCCGGTGGCCGAGATCGCTGAGGCAGTAGTATCGTAGAGATCTTGGAGGGAAAGATGGCGGTTTCGAGTCCCGTCTCGGCCATGGTTGTATTGGTGTTCGTCCTTTCACCCTCTGTCACCACCACATCATGTCATCTTCACAGTTACCATAGCGTTGAACCCAATACTGATCGCTAATGATCTAGATGTTGGTGCGACCTTAAATAAAAAAATATAATAGAGGTTTGTATGTAATGTAAACAAAACATGAGATAAAGTCGCTGTATCTGCACGATTATAATCAGTACCAACTATATTTTCACCTATTTTCAATGATGAATAAATCGATCTGTTCAATAATACATTTAACTTACTTGCATGTAACATCTAGATCTTTCACTAACCTGCTCATAGAAGCATTTTCAGTACTAAATATACTACGAGAATAGTCCTCCTAGTTTTTTTGCAAATGCTTCAACTTGTTCAAGGTATAAATTAACGTGTTGAAATTACTAATCACTCTAAGAAAAGTTCTATTTCCCATCATTTTCAATGCAATATCACGATTGAACACGCTGACTTGAAAATTTGACCGAATCACTGCTGCTAAGGAAAATACTAGCACAGGTAAAACAGAACCCCATCCTAACAAGACAGTCTTCACTCTTCACAATCGTGCATTCTTTGCAAATAGTATTTCTTTTTGACGAATAACTTTAAAAGACATAAGATTTGTCTTTCCATCATTGTTGATTTAGTTTCTAAGCTATCTGATAATGCCCTTCTCAAATTTTCTTGAGCCGTCTGCCTTATCATTTCAGAAGCAGAACACCCTGGCAGCTTCGTGAAGAAGGTTCGTTCCTTGAGTCTCGGTCTTCCTAGTATACTGCAGCTCCTTTCGTGACTTTTCATTATAGCATAAGAACTTGAAAGAAATGAGACCGAGTAAAAAAGGTAAAACAATTATTTCTCTTAAATGACTTGCATTTGGTCTTTAAAATCAACTCCATCAGGAAAACTAAACAATATTGTAGAAGAATGTAGATCATGATTTTTAATTCATGTTTTCAAAAAAAAAATTTTTCCTTCTTGAATAGTCCTGTCCATGAATGTATTGACTTAAATTAGAAAAGTTAGAAATTTGAAGGGTGAGTGATAGAAGCAGACAAAAATATTGTGAATAAGAATAACATGAACGTTTAGTGATTAGGAGATAAGATGTGATACCATACCAAGTGCATGAGTACTGCAGGTTTTATCACAAACTGTTTACAGAAACAAGAATACTTACATTCAATACAGTTTTTAACAGTTGTAACGGTTTTTTATAACGGTTGCACTATACACATAAAAACAATTTTCATCGGTATCAAGGAACTGCTAATTCTTCTAATTGTTGTTGCGAGTGCATTTAGGTTTATTTGTATATTCTTGAATTAATGATTATGTAAATAAACCTCATCAGTCGGCGTAAACCACGGGGTACACAGAGAGCATACATATAAGATGGAGAAACATAAGCCTTCTAAGCGTCACAGAAATCGCCTCCAGCGCTGAATAATATAGTTGGTATTGGATAATATCCATAAGCGCCGGACGAACAAAAATGTAATAGAATGTCCCAAATCTTATCTTGTAGATTATTGTGTGAGATATATTTATTTGAGGCCCTAGCCTCAAAATTTTAACTTTCGTAGCTCTATAAAGCTTTGTTTAGGAGTTATTTAACTATATAGATTTTTGACAATACTGTTGTATGTTGCGGGTTGCATTTTAAATGGATATTTAGCTGCAATTTTTTTTTCGACAAATCCTTCAAATTTTTATAGTCAAAATGCAGTTCGTCATGGCTTCATGAAATTACCTTTTTCGAGAGCTCATTTATAAAGACTGGTTGCAGCAGAAGGTATGTACAAATATACTACTGAAATAATACAGGAGACGATTAAATACTTTCATTTCCTGTGCAACTGGAATCTTTATTTATATATTTACGGATATATTAACGGATATTTAAGGAATATATTTTACAATTAGAACAATAATAATGTTTCACGAAAAATTACTACGACATTTTCACTAAAATTACTATATATCCCTTTTGCTCACCGCTGCGTGGATCATTGCATTCACTATAATCCTGCGACCTATTTCCCCTATCTGTTTTAGGAGAAAATGTAATTTTAGAATTTACTCCTTCTTCCATAATGTCTTAAAAGTATTGTTGACATTCGTGAATTTCCTGTTCAGTTACTCAGAACGCTTTACACGTGCCCTGTTCCGCGTTGGCGTTCGGCGAAATGCTGTAATTAATACATTTGCTTTGCTAACCACTTCGTCTCCTTGAGGAGAAATTCGGGAGTGTTAGGTCCACGCAACGCAAGGAATCCCCAGCGGCGGTTGTACGTCGTTACGTTGGTTAGGGCGACCCGTGAAGTAGCACAAGTTAATTGAAAATCCAATTTCATTATAACAATGCACACAAAACCGAATGTACAAGAGAACTCCTTAAGGTCAAGGTCTCAGGAGCGGTATCACACGAACTTCAAGTGATCTTATCTCATTACTGCGACGAAACTCGAACATTATTATAAATATTATATGCACCTCTAAGACAATGTTTTATATTATTTTGATTGGAGGTTATATATTTTTAGTATTTAAGAGAGGACAGAACAAATATGTCTACTCCAGGGCATATCTTAAATTTCTAAAGGTGAGAGGAATATAATTCAATCTAATCTGGCGCATTTCAAAACCCTCGGAATGAAGAATCAATGTTTAAGGCAGTTAGACGTTTTGATTCGTTTGTCTGAGAGGAAGGAGGAAGGGACGTCCAATACGTAAGTTACCTCTAATTACGATTAAAATCTTCATTAGGTGAAATATTTTCTTGTTTTCACTTTCGCGTATGCGTAGGTAGAGGAAGGTATGAACTGTTGCAAAAAATATATCTCTAGGCTTTGACATAAATGAAATTTTTGGGGCTCCCTGAAACGTGTTATACTTTCTCTGACGTATTTCGCACAAAGGTAATGTTATGTAAAGCTGCAAAAAGAGCCCATTTTTTACATTAAAACACATTTTTGTTCTACTCGATACAGAAGCAAGATTTGTCCACTGTTTCGTTACCAGGGTCTGGGTATTTTTCTGTCGAAAATTCGTTGTTTTTTACCGCAACATTACAATACTTTCTCTATTCTGCCTAAGTAGTAGCGACAACGTAATAATAGATTTTCTTGCTGCTCATGGTAAACGAATTTCTCGAAATCGTGGTGTAATCAGAATTCTCGTTTTGTGAATTCTTAATGCCAAAATAGTATTTTTATATTAAGTGCTTGAAATGATTGTTTTTTGCACGCTCTGGATTTTTTTGCCCCCAGTGGCAAAAGAACCTCAATCTCAATCGTGAAAAAACAATAACGATTTTACTCCTGAAATATAAACAAATTCGTTATAGAAACTAGTGGTGCTACATAATGGCACAGACTCTCCCGTATTAGTTTTCTCTTTCCTTGGGTCATCGCTAGCTATTCGGAATTGCCACATACTCTTTCTTGCCAGCTGCCATCTATCACCGCCAAAAGTACATTTTTTGTTATTTTCTTAATTTTTCGGTTTCCTATTGGTAGAACGGAAACATTAATTTTAGAATATTAAAGAACACAAAAACATAGTCAAAAATGGCAACTTTCTTTTAAAAATAATGTGCCGTTTAAGAGAAAATGGCGTTTTAGCACTACTAAAAATGCGAAATTTGAAACTCATTTTCACAGAAGAGTTTTGCGTTTTCAAAATACTTCATTTGAAGTTATTTGAAGCACTTACACTCACACTCACAAATATAATCATGTTAACAAATTGCTGGTAATGTGCATATTAAAGATGTGAGAGATCTTAAAAAAAGAACAATTATGTAATTAAAAAAACAAACAAAAAACTCAAAATAAATTTTACACTATACTAAAGAGTGTAATTAGCACTATCCGTTACAAAAGTTTGAAGAAAACATTTGCAGCCATATATGACAAAATGGCGTTTGAGCGTTTGTGAAAATGCAAAATTTAGGGCTCCTTTTCACAGAAAACGGTTGTGTTGTCGAGAAACTTTACTTGACATTATTCAAAGCACATCTACTCGTTAATATAATAATGTGAAAAAATTGCCGCTAATGTAAATATTATCGACGTGAGAAACATGTGAAAAAATGTACATTTTTGTAATTTTTGAAAAACTAACCTATAGAGCAATATGGCTTTTATGTCATCTGATAGAGTACATTTACCACTATCCCTACCAAAAGTTTTAAGAAAAAATTTGAAGCCGTTTTTGGAAAATCTGGTTTTTGTATTTTTTTAAAATTGCATATATTGCATGCAATATGCAGAACAAATTTTACTTGAAGAAAAAATCTCTATCTTCAATTTTGTAGTTGGAGAAGACGCCGAAAAATTCAAACTTTCGCAATTTTCAAAAATTCACAATTATTCGTGAAAATCGGACCTACGCCATGTTAATAAGTGAATTTTGCTCTATTCATACAAGAAATTTAAAGAAAAAAATTGAGCCGTTTTTGAGAAAATTCTGAAAATCCCTGGGGGGCTTGATACCTCCAAATTGTGAAGAACCTTTTTAAAAATCTCAAAGCTTCGACTAGAATGAGATCGACCGGGGAATATCCATTTTGGAAGAAATCGTACGTATGGTTTAGGCGCTAGCAGTGTTCACAGACACACAGTCAGACCAACAGACACACAGACAGAGAGACCGACAGACGAACGTTTTCCTTTCAATTGGTTTTTAGATATCAGGGACCCACAAAAGAGGGTTTCTGGCTACACCACGTGTTAAGGGATGTTTTTTTCTTAATTTAGCAACTGGTTTTATGCACTTCTTCGTTTTCACGGCCCGGCAATTAATTTTTTCCGCCGAAAATGGGCCAATTTTTGGCGCAGCATTACATAACTTTCCCTATACTACGTATATCACTCCGTGTGTACTTAGGTATACGGGAAAGTAAAAAGCTTCTATAACGAATTATGATACGTTTAATAGCTTCTTTTCATAGTTTAATCGAAAGAAAACCCCGCCTTAAAGAAGATTGTAGTGTCTGGGCATAATATTTAGAAACATTTTCGCAAGCGAGTTCCTGTTCTGTAACTGGTACTTATAATTAACGTACATAATTATAATTACCGAGTTCAAAATAGATAATAGCGACATTGACACTTCACAGGGGCCGCTCGAAACTGGAAACTTTAATCCAAAGAATCCAAACATTTTAAAAAAATATTTCCATCATTCGAGAAATTGGCATACATATGAGGGAGAAAAAAGGTAACTGAAAACGTTTTGTGGGTCTATTTTAATTAAAAAGGAAAATTGGTCATGAAATTCAGGTGAACTTACTCTTTTTAAAAATATTTAACTCTCTAAGACGTACGTATACCCTACACACTATTTTTTTGCCTATACACTCAGTTGTACACTTTTTCTTATTCCTTAATTTAAATGCACACGTGGCTGTACGTATAAATCCACATTTTTGCCATCGAAGAAAAATGCATTTTTCCTTTGTGTCCGTCTGACCGGCCGTCTGTGAGCATCGATTGCGCTTAAATTGAACACAGAATTTTTTCAGAAATAGATCTTACCCATTCGTTATCTAGTAGAGCAATGTATTTCAATTTTTCGAAAATTCGAATAGTTCAATTTTTTCGATATAAATAATAGAGATATTATTTTTAATGCAATCTATTTTTCAATACTAGATCATTAAATCATTTCAGTTGCACGTTTTTGAAGATATTTGTACTTTTCACGTGATTTTGTGTTAAAATATACGAGTAACTCTACAAGATTACGAACACTTTATAACCTGGAAAATCTAGTGCCTTGCACGGCGTCGCAATTGTGCAAACAGTAACACGTACGTTTCTCACCCACCGCGCGGATTCGAATTGTAGCCTGAGTAACTTTAAAACTTTTTGTTAGTATTGAGCACAATTCCGTGAAATAACAAATTCATTTTTTGAAATTTCAAAACAACATTTCAGAGCTTTTGATTGATGAATTGATTTGTAGCGATTCCGGCCGCTTCAACTACCAAGATCATTAGTGCCGAAGGGTAGTGCATGTTTTACTCGAGAGGTGGCGGTGAACTGCCCCCGCTGGATGACGAGACCCGGCACGGACATTCCGTCGCCTAGCGTCCACCAGGTATCTCCCACCAGCGGGGCACCGCCCCAGCCGGGACAACCTCTAAGCTCCTGCCCGGTCTCCCGGCACGTGTGGTAGTATAGTGCGTGTTAAGTGTGTGTGTGTGCGCGCGCGCGCGTGTGTGTGCGTGCGCGCATGTGTGTGTGTGGTGTGTAAGAGGTGAGAATAGGACAAGGAAGAGAATAGAAAGATCGCGCGCGGTCCGTGGCCCGTTTGTTAGGGTACTGCTCCGCATTCGCCTGGTGTTGATCGGAGAAAGCCCGGAAAACTACCGATCAGAGCAGCCGACCTCTAGAATTCACCTCCAGACAGCGACTGAATTCGAGCTAGCTGACAAGCTAGTGTCAAAAATCCTGCCGTCGGGACTCGAACCTAGGACCTCCCGGTCAAAGGCATTGCAGGGACATCAGTTGATGCCCTGAGCTTCCTCTCGTGGTACAGAAGTGCTTTTGAAATGATGCCTGAAGTTTTAGAAAGCTAGGAGTTGCAATATCGTAATATTACGCAAGTACTCTTGGATATCCGGGTGATGCCGCGTCGAAGGCTGTGATTCCGACGTTTCGACCATCTTGTCGCGGTTAGTCTGCCTTAGGACTGACATGTGACCTGCAGACCTCAAGGCAAGGTTGGCAAACCAGCCCTGAGGAAGACCACGACAAGACGGTTCGATAAGGCGGCACCACAGTCTTCGATGCGGCATCACCACGACAGCTACGAGCACTTGCAAGCCTCTGGCTGCGGAAGCTTACGACTTCATCATAATATTATGTAAGTATTACCAATAATACGAGAAAATATGTGTGCAATTTCAAAACGTCTGCCCGTTCGACCGTCTGTGAACAGTACTCGCGAAAACCGTATAGCATTCACCTGGTATGGTAAGGTACGTCACGGTACGCCATTCACCTGGTATTGCTCGCAGAAACCACAGGAAACTACCGATCAGAGCAGCCGGCCGCTAGAATTCTTCTCCAGACACCAAGAGAACTCGATCTAGAGAGTGTCGAAATTCTTGCCATCATTGGGACTCGAACTTAGGACCTCCCGGTCAGAGGAATTACAGTGTCATCAGTTGATGCCCTGAGCCACTACACCTGGTGCAACGATCGATATGGCCGATGTCACGATCTCTCGACTTTGAAACGCGTCTTTTATTTTTTGAGGGGGTGGGGAAGTTTGACATGAATACTTAGATTTTAAAAGTTTTATAAAGGATTACTCCAAATTTTTATTTCAAACTTTTTACTCCAATAGAGAGAAGTAGAAATGAAAAATCACACAGGGCCGAATTTCATTAAAACTTATAATTTTTTGAAGATTGTAAAATTTAAAAATGTTTTAGTCTTCCTCCTGTAAGCTCAATCTCTTGAAACAATGTTTTTAGTGTTTTCTATTTTCCGAATGGTGCTTACAGACATGTACTTTTCTGGTGTAACTTCAGAAGTTCCTTTTGTACAATTAAATCGCAAATGTTCGGTTAATAATAATAATAATAATAATAATAATAATAATAATAATAACAACAACAACAACTTCACATATTGAAGTTACGTTTTAATGCAACCTGTTCTTCAACATTAACATTTTAGATAATTTTATATACACTTTTTCCCGAATATTCCTAGTTGTCGCGTTTATTTCATTTGTGTTGTTTGAGCTTTTCAAGTGATGGCTGTAGTTTTGGTAAGTTAAAATACATAATGTTAGAAAATAAGATTTAGGCTACGAATACCAATGGTATTAGAAAGTGTGTGTTATAGTAGCCCCACTAGTTTAGAGGTGAGAGAGCCTTTAGAGAGGTGTATGAGAGCCTTTTGCGTACTGCCATTAACAAGCGGATTCGTTTTCATCATTCCCTCTAAATTTCTAGTTTGTTTACAATGAGTTGGATTAACTGCACTCCGTCAATCCTTCTGTAAAGGATTAGGAATGGAAACGAGTTTGCAAAGCTAGCAATCCTGATCTGTTTGTTTGGAGGCTCTGTGTTCTCAGTGGGCGACTGCTGTGAACCGTGAAATTTTGGACGGGGAAATTCCCTGGCATCGTTTTCCAAAGTTTATTAGTCCCTGCTTTTTTCTTATAATGTAGCACATATTGTAATATATTTTGATTTCAGGTCGTCGTGCAAAGAGTAACTTAATTAAATATTCAAGCCGAAATTGATTTCCACTTTGCTGTTTAGTGAAAAGGGTTTCTGTGGTAATAAAGCCTCTGTTCTAACATAATTTTCGTAATTATTATAAACAAAAACATAATGATTCTCGAGGAATATTAAAAGTTTAAACATAGACTTTTTGGGTCTTTCGTTTGGCCTGCCGGATGTGTCAAAATGAGAAGAATGTTTTTTTGGAAAGAACTTTTAATTCTCATGTTTCATTTCTAAGACTCGTAATTTTTTTATTTCAAGTGGTAACCAACGCATAATAGATTTGACTCGGTAGAAATTATTCAGCAGGAAAAATATATGAGGACATGTATATTTTATCGAAAATTTAAGAATTGCTATGAAGTGAAAATTGTTTCAATTTTAGCGGATATATTTCTATTTTCACAAAATAGAACAAAATATTAATGAAATTGTTTTCAAATTCCTCTTACGGTTATATTTTATATTTCCTGAAAATGAAATAAAATTATATCGTGGTTTCCCTTTTATTATTTTTTAAACCCCAACTTTCGCAACTAAATGGAAAGTTTGAAAACAATTATATGTTCATCTGAAAGTGAATAACTTTGCAAAATGATATCTTGTATTGGAGCAATACATCCTAAGAATCGAATTGTGTAATGAACTGAAAAACAATTAGGAATATCAAAAAGATAAGTTGTATTAACAGATGCATTCACGTGTAACTGAAAAATGTGCACTGAAAACAATTGAAGCTTCAAGTAAGAGGAAAAAAACGCCTTGCGCTTTTAAGGTGTCTTTGAAGGGACAGTGTTTTTGCCATGTATTGGACGACAGTGACATCGCTGCGTTAACTCTCGCCAGTTTAGTTTGTGAATATCGTCAGCGATGCGTAAACACTTCCCCCTTAATATTGTCAGTATATTGACTGACAGTATTAAGTGGCAAGTGTTTACACATTACTGACGACACTGACAGTTTTAACTGACATGTGTTTACATATCACTGTCGTCTGATGAAGAGAGATTACTATAAGAAGAGACTGCAATGACAGCAACTGCTAGGCCACTTTAGGCAACATTGTTTCATGTTATGTCGATGCGCTCATTTTGTTGGTGTGTTCTTTTATGTAGCTTGTTTGTAAATGGCTACATATCTTGCAATGTCATGGCTTTGCATTACGTTCATATATTTCCCGACCTGTCAAAGTGGTCCCTTCGTAGAGTAACTCCTCAATAACTGGCAAGAAGTACTGTCCGTGAAAAGGCACCTTTGGCTGGCGCGTTTGTGCCGCGCGCTTCCCGTCTGCCGCCCACTGCGCTGCCGCCGCCGCCGCCGGAGCGGAGCGGAGCAGAGCAGAGGAGAAGAGCGGCAGAAGAGAAGGGCGGACGGCGTCGGCGTCGGCCTCGGACGACGCGGCTCGGCGCGGCGCGGCGCGGCGCGGCGCGGCGGCGGCGGCAGCGGTCGATACCTGTAAGGCCTCCGCTTCGTCGCGGCGCTCGTCCTCCGTGTTCATGGTGACGAAGCGCAGCACCAGCAGGTTGAGGGAGGCCGCCACGATGGCGAGGCCGAACAGGATGAAAATGAGCGCGAACGCCACGTACTCGGGCTTCTTCTCGAGCGCGTGGTCCTTCTGCAGCGCCACCATGTCGCCGAAGCCGATGGTGGTGAGCGTGATGAAGCAGTAGTAGACCGAGTCGAAGTAAGACCAGCCCTCGTAGCGGCTGAAGGCGGCCGCGCCGCCGGCGATGGTGAGGCTGCTCAGCGTCGTCACCACGCAGATGAGGTTGATTTCGGACGCCTCCACGTTCTTGCAGTTGAGCATCCGCTTCACGTTGCGGATCACCACCGACGAGAACTTGTTGAGGCGTTCGCCGATGCTCTGGAACATGACGAGGCCCAGGGGGATCCCGACGATGGCGTAGCACATGGTGAAGAGCTTGCCGCCGACCGTGTTGGGCGTGGAGTGCCCGTACCCTACGGACAGAACGCGAGAGAGAGCTGTTGAGCCGGCGCCGAGTGATGCGCGACGCGCCCACTCCGGGAATCGGCGTGGGCGATTCGCAATGCAAAGGGGTAACAGTGGCGGGTGCAGGAAGGGGGGGACCATACTCTACATATTTTCTTTGTAATTTTCCTCAATATATTCAGAACTGTTATCATATATTTATTATATCACACCCAAAACACTTTGAATATGCTCCTATTTTAAAAACAAAATCCAAGCTAACAATTAAAAATATGTATGGGGAGAGCAATTGAACTTGCTTCATCCACCGCTCTTGCAATATTTTCTGGATCCGTTTTTAGGAAGTTCTGGACAGATGAGTGCAGATAGGAAAATTTTTTGATGGGATGGTCAAGTAACAAGATTTTTGATGGGATGGTCAAGATTTGATGGTAAATGGTCAAGTAACATTTCTCAAAGCACATAATTATGTTTCAAATTTAAGCATTGTATCTCATTTAAAATTAATGAAGATAAAACTGAAAATTGCGTTGCATTCATTGTGCAAAATATTTGAGAAAATCAAATGATTTGAAATGCCACTAATTCGTTTGAAAATTAATAGTGACAAGGACAGTCAAAAAGTCATTCCAAATGGAAAGATGCATAGAAGAATTTGCAAAATTAAACGATAAAATTATGAAATTTGTATTTACCATAAAGACTAGTTATTTTAAACAAGTGTTTAGACAGCATTATTTTGAATTTTCTCATGTGTCCGTGCTATTTAGTTATTTTTACACACATTTTTTCATTGCGAAACAACAATTCAACAAATAAGCGTCAATAAATAAGTTCTGATTAAAAACACGGTTGAATATTTGACGGATGCTATTTAGGTTGCATTTAGAAATACTTCGTTGGTACGAAAAGGATAAATAAGTTTCTCCTTCTGACATAAATGAAAAAAAAAAGAAACCTGAAGCTTTGCTAGTATAACGAATTTGTGAATAGAATCGGCCTGAAAAAGAACATCTCTGTTCAAATATAGTGGGCAGTGAGGTGCTAAATATATTGCTGTAAATTAAGAGCAGATTTTCCAGCAGAGCAGGTTAAATAGCGGTTGGTATTTTCCGAGGGCATTAATGCATTTCAACGAGAGGGAAAAATTTCACATATCCCCTATGTAGGAAGGCGTAAAACCACCTAATGGCCACTGTATGCAAAGAGTGGCGGCTAACAGAAATATGCTTTGAAATACCAAGGATTGAAGTAACATAATCCGCCAGAAATAGTGGATGATAGCGTTCAAGATAGTTCTGCAACACGAATCAATTAACATATATTAAATTAGCTTGTTTCTAGTGTAATCACAACTTACTCGTTAATGCTTAAATAAGGCAATAATTTGTGCTCACAAAACTGTTTATTTGGATGGGAGGATTTGTGTCAAATTGTTCTCACTTGCAATGACATTTTTTTTGTATTTTGACCGGGTTTAGTTTTGAAATGAATTACAAGCTCTCTATTCTAGCCAATAGGGAAACCAAAGAACACAGATCACTCACAACATCCCTGTCTACTTATGCGGGTGGTCTCTTGCCAGGCGAATCGGCTGGGAATATCCCGGAACTTGCGCACGCTGGAAAACGTGAGTAATGGACGCGCCTCTGACTTAATACCTTAACGAGTTCCACGTTGGCCGGTGCGACGCGGCGCGGCGCGGCGCCGCGGTGGTGGCGGCGGCGGCGGCGGCCGGGCGCACGCGATTGCAGGTAATAAGCTTAATGCGCGCGGGGGCGATTGCGATCAAGAGGCGAGGGGGTGGCGAAGGGGCGGTGGCGGAGTCGGGGTCGTTGGCGGGGCCGGTGGCAGTGCCGTCGGTGGGGGGGTGGCGGCGGGTGTGGCCAATGTGGCTGGAGTGGCTGGAGAGGCTGGAGTGGCTGGAACGTCGGGGGCGGCGGGGGCGGCGGGGGCGGCGGGGGCGGCGGGGGCGGCGGGGCGGCGGGCGGCGGGGCGGCGGGGGCGGCGGGGGCGGCGGGGGCGGCGGGGGCGGCGGGGGCGGCGGGGGCGGCGGGATGGGGGGGAGCGGTGAACGTGTCCGCAGGCCGACTGCGGAGCGGTGGCAGTGCGGAGGTTGGCGGCGGGGGCGTGGTGGCGGGCGGGTTTTGGAGGAGGGAGGGGTTTGTGGGAAGGGGCGGCTGTCTGGAGCGGGGCTAAACGGAGGATAGGGCATAGCGGAGGCAAGCATCCTCCTTCGGCAGGCAGGAGAGGAAGGCGGATGCAGCCAAGGTGTGGTCTGCGAGGCGCAGAGAAGAGAAATGAAGCGGGAACAATAAGCTCAGAGGCCAAGTTCGTGCTGTTTTGATGAGAGGGATCGTAGGCAGGTGATTATAGAGTGGACAGGTAATTGCTGTATGTTTTAGGCGTATCAGCTGTAGCAGGAAACTAATCAAAATTTTTATACGTGTTCCTATTACTTATGTTTCTAGTGCATTCACCTGTGAGTTGTCTGACTGCTAGTTTGATAGTTTTGGGTACAAAAACTCAAAATGTGAAAAAAGAAATGTAAATGTCGAAATAAACAACACACGATAAAATTACTTATGTAAATTATCAAAATAGAACAATTGAATTTCTTTTCGTTGTGTGTAGAAGAGTAACATAAACGAACTGTTACAACTACGTCAATTCCGCCTGTTCAAATTTTAAAAAATTAAAACTTTTAAATAATATTTTATTACAAATAAATATTTTTATATAATTTCACAATTTTTACAATACTAAAGAAAGTAAATAGGATAATGCTATAGAGTTCGAAATATAGAATGTGCGATATGTTTGGGCCCAATCACAACCCAATGAAGTCTGTGCTACAAACTCGTGTGGGTGCCCCCGAGATATTTCGTGAAATATTTTTATTTAATACTTCGTTTATTATTTCGGATTTAGACGTCATTATCTAGGGACCAATCACTATAAAATCTAAATTTTCACTCTTTCACCTATCTTTACATGGTTTTTATTGTTTTGATAGAGACTGTTAATTACATTAATCAAGGTACGATTTACCCTTATATCTCTTAAGACTTCGATATTTGGCTTACCGGAAAACTGTTACCTTAGACCAATAAAGATCACGTGTAATTCTCCATTTGCTTAGATCTTTTCAATAATTTTTTAAACCATAATATATGATCCACACAAAAACTTCCTGCCATCCGCAATGATGTCCTTTTTCACCAACATTGTTCTAGATTTATAAAGGATAATTTATTTACAAGGAAGTTCGAGAGAAAAATGTAGGAATATGTGAGTGCATGTCGAAAATGAAAAGTTAATCCTCTTTTTGCTGATGCCCAGGTCATTCAGTGGGAAGATGACGATTAAATACGAGTACAAAATACGAATACAAGAAGTTGGAAGGAAAATATATAAATATAAAAAATCATGGACTCGAAATAAATTTTGAAAGTCAAGGAACATGATGGTAAGGAGATCTAGAAATTATCAAGAAACAGAAATGGGTATAATTCAAGTGGGAAGGGAATTTAAATAACTGGGAATGACTCATAGTGAAGATGGGTCAGAGACAGTGACATTATCGGAAAAGTAAAAATAAGCAAGAGTAGTGACTAGTAGATTTTATAACGTTCTGGAAAATAGTGTATTACAAAGCAAACTAAGAAACAAATTTACAAGAAAATGTTGATAAACGAACTTATTGATACAAAAAGTGGTTTCAAATGGATGAAATCAATTTGCAAATAAACCCCATATAGATGAATTTTTGGGGTAGTTTCTATCAATATATCCTGCTTGACACAACAATATTAGAAGCATAATGCTGACAGAATGACCACTGATAGAGAGCACAGAATGTAACCAACTGCAATAGTATGCTCACAGTGTACAATTGAGTGACGTAAGTGAAAGAAATTCAACTGATGCTTGGTTTCCTGAACTCCGGAATCCTCACCCTCGCTTTTGGACTATACTAAGTAGAGTTTGCAAGAACGTTACCAACGATGATTTTTGGTAAAATTTGATAACTAGAATTATTCGCACTCGTATAATAAAACTATTTGCAGTGGCAATTAAGCTACAGATTTTGGCTCGGTTCCTTTAATGTGCTCCAGGCGAAGGAAGCGACTTACTTCCGAATATGGAGAACAATGTT
Organism: Acheta domesticus; assembly: GCA_031308135.1. Classification (NCBI taxonomy): domain Eukaryota; kingdom Metazoa; phylum Arthropoda; class Insecta; order Orthoptera; family Gryllidae; genus Acheta; species Acheta domesticus. The sequence continues at coordinate 233,609,030 of JAHLJT010009436.1, forward strand.
ATGTAATGGTAGTGTTCACGTCATGGCTATATTCCCCACTAATACCCCAAGAGAGCACAAGAAATCATGCGCAGATGTTGAAGCTATATTTGCTGTCTTGAAGCAAAGCAAGGGTCTATCTGAGCACTTAATAGATTAAGATAAAATCGACAAAACCTGATCGAGATAGTCAATAGAGCTATATAACAGTCGCCTAATAATAATAATAATAATAATAATAATAATAATAATGATTATGATTGTTAATTATTTTATATTATTATTATTATTAGCATTATTTTGGAGTATGAATTAAGCGTTAGAACTTTTTTCGCATATTTGCAGTTGAAGATCATACCGGTCAGATCAGCGAAAAGTACATGTCAGAACATGTACTTTTCTTTGAATTGATTTTAATCTTTGTTGCTTGCCCAATTTATGACACATGAAGCGTGTGTGAGTAATTTGATACACGCAATTTGAAGTAATGGTGTAAGCAATGGAGTGCAGAAGAAACGGTAGACCATTCCGAGAGCGTAGTATGGAAATATTTCCATGAAGGCAGTGGGAAGGGACTGTAAGAGCTTAGTAGAGAAAATACCTGGAATCTGGCTGCGTTTACATGCGTAGGCGTAAGTAAAGAGAAAATGAATGGGCAAGAGCGAGGGATGCGTGTAAATTCATGAGGCGAGTGCGTGGGTGGATTGTTTACGAGATGAAGTCTGTGCGAGAGCGAGAGGTTTATGAATGAATATTTGCAGAATAATAAAAAATACTATATTTAGACGATACATTCGCCGTTATATTCGTATTCGGGTGGGTGACTGTGTAGGATGAGTTCATAAAGAAAACGAATTGTTAGGATTAATTGATTAAGTATTAGTGATTCCGGGCGTGTCAACTACTATGGAAATTAGTCCCGTAAGTGTAATGCATGTTTTGTCCGGGAGGTGACCGTGGTCTTCCCCCGCTGGATGGCGAGATCCGGCGTCGACCTACCGCCGGCTAGCGTGATTTGCGAACCAGGTGTCTCCCACCAGCGGTGGTACCCCAACCAGGTATCTCCCACCAGAGGGGCACCGCCCCATCCGGGTCAAGCTCTAAGCTTCCGACCGTTCTCCCAGCGTGTGTAATAGTGTAGTGCATGTTAGTATAAGTGTGTGTAAGGGGTGAGGATAGGATAAGAAAGAGGTAGGAAAGATCGCGCGCGGTCCATGACTCGTTTGTTAGGGTACTGCACCGTCAATCGCCTGGTGTTGATCGGAGAAACCACGGAAAAGAATGGTTAGAGATCCGGTTTGGTTTGGTTTGGTTTGGTTTGGTTTGGAGAGTATTTCTCCGACAAGTCCGCTCGGCTTGTGTTTTACCAGCGGGGGTCTTCACACCTCCAGAGTAGGTACCTGAGCTTGACAAGTATCCTTACCAGCCCCCGCGGGTGTAGACCATTGGGATGGTATCCGGACACGCTGGAACGCCATGAACACCCACACTAACCTGGGGCCACCTCACCAGCTCAAGGCTTACCAGCTCTCCTGGTCGACAGTTGTTTTACGTCATTCACTATGAGAGCAAGTGCTTCCGCGGCGGCAGTCAGTACGTTCTTGGCGACAGAAACTTTGGCACCTGCGCCTTGGACGCGGCGTCTCCCGGACAGCCAAGTACATAATGCCATTCACTATGTCGGAACAAAGATATCCCTCAATACTCGTGAATATCAGGAACTGATACAATGAAGCCAAGAACCCAGCTGGGATCCCCAAGGGGTTTATACCCCGAGGCGGAAAGAGGCACGGCACCCCTAACCCGTCTGTTCACTGCAGTTACCTTTAGGCTAACGACGTGAGTTCCACCAGGAATCTGGACGAGAGATGAAAGGCAACAACAAATCCTTTTCCAAGAATCAAAACTCGATATTCTAATCTTCTACATCCTCCGTAATTTGCGGTGAATTGTTTTTTCTAATAAAATAGAATTTACATACAACCTTTCATATTTCTAAGATTGTTAAGACACAGACAGTTGATTAAGATTGTTAAGACAACCCTTCCTGGATAACCCTTCGGATGTTAAGTTAATATTATTACGTCTGTAATAATAATAAATTTGAATTTTAAAACTCTTGTAAGGCGCCTCCCAAGGGAAATAAATTATTTACGAAAAAGCATTGCAGTCGCGACGTGAAATCGGTTACACAGGGGCGAATAAAGCCCTGCCCGTAAAGCAGGGGCAGGAGAGGAACGGTAGTAACGGATGTGGTACCTCTGAATTAATGTTATATCTTGGAGATGAAGATATGAGAATGTTTGTCATTAGAAGGAGGTGGAAGCAAAATCAATTCAATGCCACTTGATGGGACAGAAATACACTTGCGAGCTGAACGTTTCTTGTTCTTATGCATAGGTGACTCGCTAATTACTATCTTTACATCAAAATGATTAAAATGTCGGTTAAAAATTATAACGTAATTTTCTGTGCCTCAAACATCGAGCCGTTAAGTTTGAGCTACCGAAAGGAGATAGATTTTTTCGCATATTATTACTTACGGTTTAATGGTATAAAGCCCAAAATATCCAATATAACGTCTCCATAAGCAATAAAAAATTAAAAAAATCACTCGCTACAAAGAATGATGCTATTAGAATGACATCTGGCAGTTCTGCAGTTTTCGCGGCGCCCACTTCGGTTTCGCAGTTTGAGAGCCTGGTAACAAGGGGTGGTAATTGCTCTTGCAGGTTCGCACAGGAAGTCGGCGCCCCTCGCACGCCACGGCAGTTGCACGCTTCCCAACTCGAGGTCTGCTGAGGCAGAAGGATTAAATATCTCTGCACGCGACGCGCGCTACGGATATACAACGTATGTGATTAGGGAAAAACTACAGGAGTTAAATTGAAAAGGAACCGTCATGTTCAACTAAATATACTAGACAGTAAATTAAACCAAACGCACAAATTTAATACGAATAACGTATTTCACAGAACATATTTTTTTAAGTGAGGAAAGGATGTTCTAAAAGTACGAACAAAAGGGGAGGACAACCCCGAAGAGAAAGTCGAACTTCCGGTGTCCGTGGTTGAGGAGTGGCCCATACTGACAAAGTACTCCGTACGATTTTTGGAAACACAGAACATTTAACCTTCAATACACACGCTTTTGATTCTGCACGAGAACGCAGTGTGTCGAATCGACTGAAACAAGCTTTTAAGATATCTGAACTTAAGTTCCTGCGTCCTGGGTCGTAGCAACCTCTGGAAACAGCAAATAATCCAACATTCCACCAGCTGGCCTTTTAAGGGCTAATTAAAATTACTTTGCGATCCCCTCGAAGACCGTGGTTTGAGAACATACCACTGATTGTAAGGGAATTTGAAATGAAAAAAAATCTTTTAAATTTCAAGAAAATATACATTGTGTTCTACTAGTCAATATAATTACCTATTCATAAGGGCATTTGATTTATTTCAGTCCTTTTTGACGAATTATACCTAATATATCTACGTTTACCAAAGTATCTGAAAGTTTCAAGAAGATATTAAATGAATATATGAATACATAGAATGAATATAAACTCTCTCAGAATAAATATTACATAGGGAATGCAGAGGGGTCGAAGATAAACTGTTTACCGAATGAAGATGATTTGTGAAATTTTATATAACGAAATTACGAAGGAATGTGGCACATGCGCCCCTGCTTGTTAGGCAAATCCTCATGCATCAATACACGTAGTCCCTTTTAGTCAGATCATGACCTGCGAGACAGAAGGGCTTGAGGAGTCCCTAACAATCAGGAGAAAAGCTATGTAAGCTCTCATCTCCAACCACTTTCTGTGTCCTAGAGTTTGGAACATATATTCATTATTTTATTTTTATTTTTTTCTCCTTCAATCCGACATTTTAAAAATGCGAAAAAATATTACTTTGTTTTCTGAAGTGTGTTACGTAAGTCTTATAAATTTCGAAGGGGAACTTTAAAAGGATTCTAAGAAATTAAATAAAATAGAAGTTTCTATCTGTTAGATTGCAGCCTCTGCCACAGTGTCAGCCCCAAGCTTGTGCCAATTAGGAGACAATTACTGATGTTTTTCGTTCAAAGAGAATAAATTAAATATTCTCTCACATCGTACAATATGCCGGACATGTACTTATGACCTTTATTGTTCATTTAATTTAAATTGAAAAGTATCGCACGGAAGAAATAATTAAACGAATTTTATTTTCAAAGTTTTCGAAGTCGGTGTAAATAATTCAGTTAATTAAGTTGATATTTCCTTTGCTTCTCTTTCGTGACAATATCTTATTTTGAGTGATTGATAAAGTAATGTATTTTCTTTGTGACTCCTAGAGATTTTTAATTTTCATATCACTGTTGCAACAGTTGTGTTTTCAAGTTATGTTCAGTGTTGCCAAAAAAGGTAATGTTATTCATATTATCATAGCTTACTCAACTACCTTTTTGGGTAAATGAAAGGTTTCTGATCGGATTGCTGGCTAGCTTTCTTTGAGAATATTTTAGTTGTTCCTCCCCCTCCGGCGCAAGGTGCACACAAGACGAAGGAATTCAGACTGAAGTAATTTTTGTGAAAGAGTAAATTTACATTTCCCTTCTTTTTCTATTACTTTTCATCCGAGAAATATGTCTGTTATCATTGTCACAATCTAGTATAAGAAATGTCAGTTTACACTGAAAAGGTGAATTGAATTCATTTCGTGTTTCAGTAATCCAAAAAATGGAAATTGTTCATTGTTTAATTTCGTTGTTTTCTCTACGTGCAAGTTAGCTTAGTCATCATTTTAGTTCATTTCCTGAATATTAAAGTACATTAGGTTTGAACATGCCATATTGGCGCAGAACCAGCTATCCATGTTAATTGACCGTTATCATTGGCCGATATATTTGCGGTATTCACAAGTTTGGATTACACTCACTTTCTAGTTAAAAATTCGTTTGGATTGACACAAACATTTTTTTAAATTTTTTTGATGGTAAGCAGTCAATATTCAATTTCTCAAGAATGCTGATTGTAACTGAACATGAAACACTTCCATAACTACACTTCGGTTAATTGTGGTTTTTAGATTAAGACGGTGAAAACAAGTATCGATAAATTTTGTAAGGCAATCTAACCATGGTTACTAACTTCACTCTTGGCTTTACGTTTAGACGTCGCTTCGTGTCATTCAAGTCATGTGGTGCGAGTCGCCAGGCGGGCGGGTGACCTACGCGCTTCAGGCAACAAAATATTTTTTAAACATTTTACTCTCTAGTGTTCTGCATTTGAAATTTGATAATATAATATAATCAATAATATTATAATATAACGTTAGGGTAGAAATATGTATTTTTTAAATTAATGTTTTAACCTAATGTAAAATTTAGCAATTTAAATATTACAATCTATTCTAAATACTTAAATAATGTTTATAAAAATTATATTCGTATAATATGAAAGTGTCTTTCTAGCTTTAATTTGAGTGTAGCTGAATTTTTTTGTTGAGTCAGGCAGAGGCATGAAAAATGTTTAAACTTAACCGGCCTTAGGATTCTTTCGAAAAAATAATTGATAATATTTCTGAAAAGAGTTGGGTTTGAGGAAAAGGAGAAAAAAAATACAAATCACTTTCTCTTGACCTCAGGCATCATTAAAAAAGTTTCAAGCCACTAGAAAAGAGTGATGTTTTATGAGTGTATCACGAGTTTCTCGTGGAATGACCCATGTGTGCGTGCGTGTGAAGTGTCCATCCCTACTTGCACCTGCCCGAGACCGTGACGGGCAAGGGCGTTGCGGTGGAGAGTTAGCTGCAGGGAGAAGGGGGAAGGAGGTGGGGGAGGGTGAGGAGGGGGGCGAGGGAGGTCGGAGTGGCGTGGAGCGAGTACTGGCGCGGGGGCGGCACGGGGAAGCGCGAGAGTGGAGCGTGTGTATGGGGGGGGGGGAATGGACGACGCCTGAGCGCATGGGTGGTACGTGGACGGCGCAGGGATTGGCGCGAGAGTAATGCGTGTAGGGAGGGCGTGGGCAACGCGTGGGTGGCGCGTGGACGGCGCGGGGATTGCCGCGAGGGTGGTGCGGGTGTGTGGGGGCGTGGGTGGGCGTGGGAAGGTACGTGGACGGCGCGTGGATGGTGCATGGTGTGTGTGGGGGGGGCGTGGGCGGCACGTGGGGGGCGCGTGGACGGCGCGGGGATTGGCGCGAGAGTAGTGCGTGTAGGGCGGGCGGGTGGTGGGGGGTGGCGCGGCGCAGCGAGGCTCGGGGAAGGCGGTGCAGGGCGGCTCGGGGGGGCGGGGCGGGGCGGGGCGGTGGGTTGGGGCGCGGGGAAGGGGATGCGTCGCGTGGCTACGGGGTGGTGTAGGGCGGCGGCATGGGAGGCGCGGCGCGGGGGCCGCGTGGGGAGGGGATCGAGGTGCGGCGCGGGGCGATGAACCGCGGTGCGGCGCGGCGGCGCACGCCCGGGGGATGGCCCAGGCGGCTGAACGTGGCCGCGCGGGGCGCCGGCAGATTTTGCGGAGCTTTGTTTGCCGACGGCGTCGCACGGCCACCTCTCGAGATTACGCGCGGCCGGGGGAGTTAAAACTAACGCCGGTGAGAATAATCAAGCGATTAGTCGCGCGAATAAAGTGACCTTTTTGTTTGTAGGCGTTTTCTTTTTCGTTTTTTTTCCGCCTGCGTGTGGAAAAGTACGGCCAAGTTACGAGGAGAGAGAGTTGGAGCAGTGTTTGGAAGTTTGTTCCGAAAGACCAGAGGTGCGATACGTACTATTTTGGTACGGGCGTTCTGCCTCATTTCTGTGATTTAAGATAATCGTTCAAAATTACGTGTCTGTATAACTTAGGATACGTTCTTTCTTGCCGTCAGTACCAAAAATGCAACGCAAAAAAGTTGTGACCTCTTAATTACTGGAATAATTTAAGCAATATTCGAAATGTAAAAGCCGAAATTTTCGAACCTCTTCAATTAGAGTAAGGCATGATAATAAATTAATAACATATATTCATTATTATCATTATCAATAGTAAACGAATACGGAGGCAAGAAATTACCTTTATTTAATCAAATTATCAAAATAATAAGTTAAACGTCAGGATAATATTTTCCGGGATTGAACTGATATTAATGTTGAATCGATATTAAAACCATTTATTCAATTTACCTTTCCAATAGTGGGAGAAATTATGTCCAAAGTATAAGAATATACGACAAATTGGAATAAATTTTTCTTTTACGTCTTGCAATTATTTTATCTTTCATTAAGCGTCTCAGCTTTACTGTAATTAGCTGATTTCGAAACAAAAGTCTCAGAATCAGTAGAACATCAAATTAAATAATTGATTTGTTGATATTTTTCAAGAGTTCATAAAGAAGTGATTAATTACTTCTCTTATAACTAAAAGATAATTAATTTATCACTTCATATAATACACAAAACAATCCCGATTAAGTTATATGTTGATCATAAAAAACTCTGAAAAGAAGAAAACTGCATTTTAGGAGAAGCGTAGAATTCAAAAAGGATTTATCATTTGCTCATTATTGTTGAATGAGGAATTGAGTGAACACAAGAATTTTGTTTAAAAAATTATGGAAAGGCCTTTGACATGAATTATCGTAGACTTTGTTTTCATTCTTTCTTTTGTAATATTACGTGCATTACGTTCTCTGTATTCTACAGAAAAAAAAAACAATTCTACACAAGAGATCTCGTCATACATTCATTAAATTTGGCAATTAAAACGCGAATTCATTGCGTTAATTTTGTTCCGTATACTTAAAGAACAATTGTTTTACCAATCGCTAATAAATCAACAATGGTTTTAAGTAACATTTCGTATTAAGTTTAAAAGATATTAATACATTATAAGTTTGATTTTTACTTTCCCGTATATGTACGTATACACGGGGTGATACACGTAGTATAGGGAAAGTTATGTAAAGCTGCGCGAAAAAATGGCCAATTTTCGGCAGAAAAAAATTCATTGCCGGGCCGTGATAACGAATAAGTGGATAACACCAGTTGCTAAATTAAGAACAAAAATCCTCTAACACGTGGTGTAGCCAGAAACCCTGTTTTCAAGGTCCTTGATACCGAAAAACCAATTGAAAGGAAAACGTCCGTCTGTCTGTCTGTCCGTCTGTCGATCTGTCTGTTTGTCCGTCTGTGAACACTGCTAGCGCCTAAACCATACGTACGATTTCTTCCAAAATGGATATTCCCCGGTCGATCTGGTTCAAGTAGAAACTTTGAGGTTTTGAAAAAAATTCTGTAAAATTTGGGGTATTTACATGAAGTCCCCAGGACATTTTCAAAATTTTATCAAAACGGGGCAAATGTTTTGCCTCAAATTTCTTGTAAGAATAGAATAAAATACACTTATTAAGGTAGCATAGGTCGATTTTCACGGATAACTCTGAATTTTCGAAAATGGCAAAAGTTAAAATTTTTTTTCGGCGTCTTTGTAGAATTACAAAATTGAAGATAGATATTTTTTCTTTTAAATAAAATTTGTTGTCCAATGTGAGCTCTTTCCTTAAGTTCATGTACATTTTTTTTGAAAAGTTTAGAAGTTTTCGCGCAGTATTGCGTACAATATGTGCAACTTTCAAAAATTACAAAAACAAGAGTTTCTCAAAAACCGCTCCAAATGTTTATCTTTAAACTTTTTATAGGTATAGTGCCTAATGTATTTTATGAGATGACAAAATGCCATATTGCTCTATTTTTTTGTTTTTTCGAAAATTGCAAAAATGTATTTTTTTTACTTGCCTCTCACGTCGTTAATATTTACACTAGCCTTGATTTGTTGACATTATTATATTAAAGAGTACACGATCTTTAAATAATGTCAAGTAAAGTCAAGTTCTTGAAAACACAACCGTTTTCTGTGAAAAGTAGCTCAAAATTCCACATTTTCAGAAACGCTCAAACGCCATTTTCTTATATATGGCAGCATTTTTTTTACTTCAAACTTTTGTAACGGATAGTGCTAATTGCACTCTTTAATATGACGTAAAGTTTATTTTGAGTTATTTTTTTGTTTTATCAAAAATGATATATATGTATTTTTTAAAAAGATCTCTCACATCTTTAATATGCACATTACCAACAATTTGTAAACATTATTATATTTGCGAGTGTACGTGCTTTAAATAGCTTCAAATAAAGTATTTTGAAAACTTAAAATTGTCTGTGAAAATGAGCTTCAAATTTCGCATTTTTAGTAGCGCTAAAACGCAATTGTCTTTAAAATGGCACATAATTTTTGAAAGAAAATTGCCATTTAAGACTAGGTTTTTGTGTTCTTTAGTATACTAAAATCAATATTTCCGTTGTACCATTAGGAAACCGAAAAATTAAGATGATTACAAAAAATGTACTTTTGGCGGTAATAGATGGAAGCTGGCAAGAAAGATTATAATATTTCAAATAACTAGCAGAGACCCAAGGAATTAGAAAACTAATGCGGGAAAGTCTATGCCATTCTGTAGCACCACTAGTTTTAACGAACTTCATTTGACACGAAACAAAATAAGGAAACAAATGAATCGGTTATTTCTCATCAAAAGTAAAAATTATCACCAGGGAACATAGCTCTTTAGAGTTGATAATTTTATAGACAAAATTTTGTTCGACTCGTTCTTTGCGAATGTTTATTGTTCAACCATGCCTTCACTTTTGACTTATTTAAAAGTCCTTTTGAAACCACAAATGTAGTTCTTTTTTGTACAGAACCTCCTTAATCGTGAGATAACATTTTCGTACTTTCATGGATACTAATACGCTGCAATGCTCTGAAATTCCAAACAGCAGAATCCTCCAATTTTCATGAAATTATTATTTTTTTAACTTTACTGCCCACCACATCGGCTTTGATGTTATAGTGGTTATTATGCTGGGCTACTTATCCATGTTTGCCGGTTCAAACCCGGTCAAAGTCGGGAGATTTTTGAGGTGTCAATAATTGACGGCATGCATGCTGGGTCGACATGTAAACAGATCCCAGGAAAGGCACTTGGCCGATCGTGGCAAAATTAAATCCTCTAGTAATTAATCAGAGTTTCCAGTATTTGAATTACTGGATAAGATTGCGGATATTGTATCTAGACCTGCGCTATTTGGTATTAAAATCAAACGTCAAAATTGGCGCACTGGCGTCCGTAGGGAAAGCAATGGCAAACTATCTTGGGTGTACTTGCTCAGGATAAGTCTCTTAAGAAGGCACTAGAGGCTTCTGGAGACTAGCCTACGCACTAATCAGTGTAAAACATTAAAAGGAAAAGACTGCCTACTACGGAATAGGACGATGTTTTGGTCAACCATTTGATGGCAAAAAGGAAGCACGAGGTACAGGTCTGTCAAGAAGCAAGGGGTATGCCAATGTTTTTGAAATAAATGGCTTGCTCTATTCTTAAGGATACTGAATTCGAAGAAATGGTTGCAAAAGAATAATGTACAGACACAAAAATATTAAAGATATATAGGCCGAAACTATAGGTAAGATTGAATAGAAGTAAACATTTGAATTTTCTTTGAATTAGAAAGATGATTACATTGTACATTTCAGCCTGCTTACCAATGGTCGTCAGCACAGTGGTCGCGTAGTAGAACGCGCCCGCAAATTTCCACTGGTGGCCCGCCTTATGAGGCTCTGCCTTCAGGACCACCAACTCCATGACGTGATAATCGTCTTTAGATATGTTGTACTTCTTGATCACCTGTTTTTCTAGGGCTGAAACAAGACAGAACGAATTACATTAATTTTGAAAAGAAACCTGAAACATTTGAGCATCCTATTTAGTATTTATTTATTGCCAATTTCTTCCATAAATATTTTATATATGAAAGTAATTTAAAAAATTATAATTATAAATCATGTAATTTACTAGTTTCAGAACGGAAATGTCAAGATCACAAAATTGTCAGAAGATGGACAAACCAATCTAAAACGGAAACCTCCCTAAACCGGATTTTTTTGTCCTGATCGATTCCGGCTTAGATTTTACTGCAGTATTAACTATCTCTTATCTGTCGCGCACGCATGGGAGGGGGTCTCCGACAGCTTCAGCATATTTTGCTTTATATTTGTTTAGAAAAGGAGTTGCTGTTTCATCCTTAGAACTTTTATTGCTTTTGGAATTGAATAAGTTGACAGAGAATAATAATTTTACTACATGATGTTCTGACGAATCTTTTATCAGTAAGAGGATTTTTGTGATACATATATGGTATTCTGAAATGAATTGAGACAATTAAACACGTGTAAGTAACTTCGACAAGTGGAATTTGGTGCCGGAGATGCTGTACGCGATGAAGAGGCGTGCCTGATCTGGGAAAAGGATGCAGCCGAGATGATAAGTTAAGCATGCCTTAGTACCATAGACTAATGATTAAAACGGTGTGGTTCTATTGTTTATGAAATAAATCTAAAAGACCTTTGATGAAGTGGGTAGATTCAATGTAAATCAATTTAATTTTTACTTTTGTACAATTTCCCTTACCTCATGTTGAAAACAAATAAATATATTGCTCATTTGTTCAACCTAGAAACTCGTAATGTTATTTATATTTTTATAAAGTGATACGAATTTCATTTAACAATTAATAACTATTACACATAAATTTTCAATGTTATCCGTATGGAGACGTTTCAGAATACTAATTCATGCCCCGAAAAATCGTGAATATATAAAATGTGTGGCGTGTCGAGATGGAGTCGATAAAATTTATAGGATAAATAGTTCGGTACGTTAAAACATACTCTTGCTTTACCGCAAAGACTGAACATATTTTACCACCTCCCACTTCCTCCGCGGGCGTTCTGTGCGTAGCGGAATGACGTTGGTATTCGACTGTTATAGAGAAAATTTCTGCTATATATTTGCTGAAAAGCTTAATGGCACATGAACTTATCAGATAAGTATCAGATAAATATCTAATTTCCTTTACTAAGGCTCTCAAAGAAGTAATTATGCAATGTATATTTTAATGAAACGTTAGAAATAATTTTCACTTTCTCGTTAGGGAGAAACGGCGCGAAAAATGTGAAGAAAAGACGAATTTTTGGCAGAAAAAAATTATATCAGGGCCCTGGTAAAGAAAAAGTGGATAAATCCAGTTGCTGAATTTAGAAAAAAAATCCTCTTACACGTGGTGTATTCAGAATACATGTTTTGTGGATCCTTGATACCGAAAAACCCATTGACGGCAAAACGTGTTCCATCCCGTTCGCCCACCCGCCCGCGGGTCCGCGTGTCTGTCTGTACACCCACCCGTCCGTCTGTGAACAAAGCTAGCGACTAAACCGTTCAGCCTATTTTCTCCAAAACTAATATTTCCCAATCGATGTGACTGATGTCGCGGCCCCTTGAATTTGAAACAGATATTATAATGTTGGGAGATACTTTACAAGAAGCCTCCGGGACATTTCCCAAATTTTCAAAAAATGACTGCATAGTTTTCTATTTAATTTTTTGTTGGATAGTATAAAAGACATGTAAGAAAATGGTACAGATTTCAAGTTTGTTGAAAACTGATTTTTCGAAAATTGCAAAAATTCAAAATTTTTTCGTTGTCTTCTTGCAACTATAGTATTAAAAATGGATATTTTTTTCCCTTAATGAAATGTGTTCCTGAATGATATATAGATTTTGAAGTAAGGTCATGAACAATTTTTCGAAACTTTGAGTACTTTTCGCGTAATTTTGCATCAAATTGCGAGCGAGATAGTATGTGCTGTTTTAACACCACTGGTTATAACCTCGTGTTGTGAATGAAAATAATTGTGTTCTATGTTTTGCTTATTCTACAAAATGAATTAATTTTTCAGAAGCTGATCCTCGTACTATATGCCATTTTATTGGGTACGCTCTTTTTATGGAGTTTTAAATTCATATTGACTGAAGGTTGTAAGAATAGAATCCATGAGAAATCAATACTACTCAAAATACTGCTCCCTTGGATTTTTAAACAATGTAATAAAATTCGCCAAAAATCAAAATACGTCTCTAATAATGTGAATGGAGAGCTTGTCTATTGAGCATTGTATTTCAACGTCAGAGATGGCAGTAATATCTCGAATGCTTTCGGTAATGATGATGCTCTTAAACTCGGTTAAATTTGTCGTTGTGTTATGTTTAGTCGCAATTATCCCTTATCTAAGTGCGCCCGCTTCGTAGACGTCTGAGAGAGATCTACAGCTGGAACACATTCCCTTTGGGAAGTTTAGTGCTCTGGCGGGAATCAAAGCACTAACTTCAGTGTTTATGAGGAAATGTTACGGTTTGGCTTTAGTATACCTCTTCGTTGTATGTCCAAGCTCTGTTCTCAAAATGAATATCTTTTTATTTTATGGGTTCTTTGACACGCATTTAAATACAAAATGTTTGAAACTTGGTCTACATCCAATGAATCCTATGTATTAAGTACGGGAGAGATAGTACACGTCCTTACACTGACGCTTGCGTGATGTGATTTGTGTGATGTGTCTAGTGATGCAGGCGTGATGTGTCTATGTAACTTCCTTGAAGTGAAGTGTAAATCAATTCTTTGTTTCTATGAAGCTTTTTCACAGCAATTGGGTATGTGAAGAGTCTTAATATTTTTCATTTCCTCCTGAAATTGCCTTCGTTTTACTGGAAGTTACTAGCTATAACATGAGGAATAATTTTTCCTTTGAGCGAAATTCAATAGTGTGCCGAGTAACGGCTCTTTTTACTCCGAAGAATTTTATTACCGTTTGCACTGTACAGTCTAATAAATGAAACGTAGGCCTATTGAAATCTGCATGCGACTTTAAATATACGCTCGAATTGTAACGACAAAATTGTGGTGTTTAATTGAATATACGGTCTTTAGTTAAAGTAATATCACTATTAACTTAGTAAATTCATAAGTTGTTCTTAACCGATGACTGACCTCCCTGAATAGCAGCGAATAATAGAGAATATCAACGTATGCAAATACGAGTGGAAAGAAGCAAATTTCTTCATTAGAAAAAAAAAAAGATTTATCGTGAATTATATTGAAACTACAAGAAGTAATCTGGATACTTACAACACCACATTGTCAGTCTGAACTTCAAATGAAAATTTCTATAACGCAATTCATATTGAAATCAAACGCAACACCAATCTAGGACTTCATCCAGAAATATGTTTCATGCAGAAATCTGCACAACGGATTACGCCATTATTCGTCCAGACACTGCGAAAAAAAGGAAAATGAAAAAAAGGAGAACTGGATTAAAAATTTGTTGAATATTTTATCAGCGCAGGCAAGCCAGCGTCGCGGGCCGATCCTCCGGGTCAGTTTCGGCGTACGGAATTAACGGCGGTCGGGCAGCCCTGCAGCCCCGCGCCGCGCACCAAGGCAGAGCATAAAGAACATACGGGGAGCGAACTGCGTCAGCGAATGAAGCCCATGCGGAAGCCGCGGCGAGAGAAGTTGGCGGCGGGGGCGGAAGGAGATTGGCTGGCGGAGTTGGCAGCAGGGTTATGAAGGGGTTGGCGGAAGGATAGGTGGCGAAGTTGGTGGCTAGGTTGGTAGCTGGGTTCGTGGCGGGGTTGGGGACGGGGGTGTGAAGGGGTTGGCCTGGTGACGGGGTTGGCGGCGGGGTTGGCGGCGGGGTTGGCGGCGGGGTTGGCGGCGGGATTGGCGGAGGGGTTTGTCGGAGGAGTTGGCGGCGGGGTTGGCGGCGGGGTTGGCGGCGGGGTTGGCGGCGGGGTTGGCGGCGGGGTTGGCGGCGGGATTGGCGGCGGGGTTGGCGGCGGGGTTGGCGGGGTAGGCGGCGGGATTGGCGGCGGGGTAGGCGGCGGGGTTGGCGGCGGGGTTGGCGGCGGGGTTGGCGGCGGGGTTGGCGGCGGGGTTGGCGGCGGGGTTGGCGGCGGGGTAGGCGGCGGGGTTGGCGGCGGGGTAGGCGGCGGGGTTGGCGGCGGGGTTGGCGGCGGGGTTGGCGGCGGGGTTGGCGGCGGGATTGGCGGCGGGGTTGGCGGCGGGGTTGGCGGGGTAGGCGGCGGGATTGGCGGCGGGGTAGGCGGCGGGGTTGGCGGCGGGGTTGGCGGCGGGGTTGGCGGCGGGGTTGGCGGCGGGGTTGGCGGCGGGGTTGGCGGCGGGGTTGGCGGCGGGGTTGGCGGTGGGGTTGGCGGCGGGGTTGGCGGCGGGGTTGGCGGCGGGGTTGGCGGCGGGGTTGGCGGCGGGGTTGGCGGCGGGGTAGGCGGCGGGGTTGGCGGCGGGGTTGGCGGCGGGGTTGGCGGCGGGGTTGGCGGCGGGGTAGGCGGCGGGATTGGCGGCGGGGTTGGCGGCGGGGTTGGCGGCGGGATTGGCGGAGGGGTTTGCAGGAGGAGTTGGCGGCGGAGTTGGCGGCGGGGTTGGCGGCGGGGTTGGCGGCGGGGTTGGCGGCGGGGTTAGCGGCGGGGTTAGCGGCGGGGTTGGCGGCGGGGTTGGCGGAGGGGTTGGCGGAGGAGTTGGCAGCGGGGTTGGCGGCGGGGTTGGCGGCGGGGTTGGCGGCGGGGTAGGCGGCGGGATTGGCGGCGGGGTAGGCGGCGGGGTTGGCGGCGGGGTTGGCGGCGGGGTTGGCGGCGGGGTTGGCGGCGGGATTGGCGGCGGGGTTGGCGGCGGGGGTTGGCGGGG
This sequence comes from Acheta domesticus, assembly GCA_031308135.1. Classification (NCBI taxonomy): domain Eukaryota; kingdom Metazoa; phylum Arthropoda; class Insecta; order Orthoptera; family Gryllidae; genus Acheta; species Acheta domesticus. The sequence continues at coordinate 233,624,626 of JAHLJT010009436.1, forward strand.
TAGGCGGCGGGATTGGCGGCGGGGTAGGCGGCGGGGTTGGCGGCGGGGTTGGCGGCGGGGTTGGCGGCGGGGTAGGCGGCGGGATTGGCGGCGGGGTAGGCGGCGGGGTTGGCGGCGGGGTTGGCGGCGGGGTTGGCAGCGGGGTTGGCGGCGGGGTTGGCGGCGGGATTGGCGGCGGGGTTGGCGGCGGGGGTTGGCGGGGTAGGCGGCGGGATTGGCGGCGGGGTAGGCGGCGGGGTTGGCGGCGGGGTTGGCGGCGGGGTTGGCGGCGGGGTTGGCGGAGGGGTTGGCGGCGGGGTTGGCGGCGGGGTTGGCGGCGGGGTTGGCGGCGGGGTTGGCGGCGGGGTAGGCGGCGGGGTTGGCGGCGGGGTTGGCGGCGGGGTTGGCGGCGGGGTAGGCGGCGGGGTTGGCGGCGGGGTTGGCGGCGGGATTGGCGGCGGGATTGGCGGCGGGGTTGGCGGCGGGGTTGGCGGCGGGGTTGGCGGCGGGGTTGGCGGCGGGGTTGGCGGCGGGGTTTGCGGCGGGGTTTGCGGCGGGGTTGGCGGCGGGATTGGCGGCGGGATTGGCGGCGGGGTTGGCGGCGGGGTTGGCGGCGGGGTTGGCGGCGGGGTAGGCGGCGGGGTTGGCGGCGGGGTTGGCGGCGGGGTTGGCGGCGGGATTGGCGGCGGGATTGGCGGCGGGGTTGGCGGCGGGATTGGCGGCGGGGTTGGCGGCGGGGTTGGCGGCGGGATTGGCGGCGGGATTGGCGGCGGGGTTGGCGGCGGGGTTGGCGGCGGGGTTGGCGGCGGGGTTGGCGGCGGGGTTGGCGGCGGGATTGGCGGCGGGGTTGGCGGCGGGGTTGGCGGCGGGGTTGGCGGCGGGGTTGGCGGCGGGATTGGCGGCGGGGTTGGCGGCGGGGTTGGCGGCGGGGTTGGCGGCGGGGTTGGCGGCGGGGTTGGCGGCGGGATTGGCGGCGGGATTGGCGGCGGGGTTGGTGGCAGGGTTGGCGGCCGGATTCAGGTGACGAGGGATGTAGAATTTACGGAATAATTATGAGGTGCAAAGTATTATTTCAGGAATTTATACAGTTAATATCTGAGAGTGTGGCTGCCATAAGTGAGTAAAAATAGAAGATAACTTATAGACAATACCTGTACGTAACATAACACATTATTTCCAAACCGAAATCACGACTAACAATATTTTAATTTTTGCAAAATCTGGGTGTATGATAAATTTTCTCTGCGTATAAGTTGGTTGTCTGGGCAACTACGAGTTGCCCTTATCAACATATTACCTGGTACCATAGAAATAAATGCTTTTTACATTTTGTATATGAGGCATTTTGCATGTACGAAGAGGGAAACATTTGATATTGGCCATGAAGAATCGCGAGCTCGCTCAGTCATCTATCTCTTAAATTTCGGATATGATTTTCTGGCTTGGAAAGTGGTGTATAGTCAGATGAACCGGTCAGATTGACATTGTACATTTGTCAGTCAGATTGGCATTGTACATGTATTAGTCAGATCAGATGGGCATTGTACTCCAAAAATATCAGAGATTCTACAGAAGATCACATGTTTTAACGTTGGTACTCATGTTTTTGACTTTCTCTGCAATTGAGAAGAATTGAAAAAAATAATAAGATTATTCTTACAACGCGTCATTTTTTGACATTATTGACAAAATTATTTTTTGACATATACGATCACTCTTTTGTTATTATATACTTGAACATTTTTATCACAATTTTTTAAAATCAGACTTGTAGAAAACTTATGAACAGAACGACATAGTTCCACTTGCTCCATGTATCTTTATTAGACACATCCAACTTTCAAAATGCTATGAGTATTCTGAAAATTGTACTTAAAGATATATAGAAATTATCATTTTGTATCTGAAATAGTGTCGAATTTCATGTTTTGCATGAACAATTTCGAAAACCGCATTGACTTTTTTTGTTCTTGCATACATTTTTTTAAATTATCGTACGGGCAATCTAAACCTGAACATATATTAACAAGAAAGGTAATAAACCCTGATTGAATTTCACATTGAGTTAAAACGCCGATTTAAAAAGGTCTATTGTCACAGAATAGTACCATATGGCCAATCCGGCCAATCAACTCCACAGGTTTTATTTTTCGATTCAATATTTGCTTAACTTTATAAATGAACTTGCTCTGCACGATTACCAATATTTACATCGAGAAAATAAGCATTTCGTTCACTGAATGCAGCGAATATAAGTTCGATTTTATATAATTTACCGCATCGAGTCTGATAACATCTAAAAAAGATCATTGCCATTAAGTTTTATTACAGCGACACGTTATCTATAGATCACTACCAAATTTAGTTGAAGCAAATGACAGCGCAGCAGAAGTACGTAATATTTTTTCCTGGCTCCACTCGCTGAATATTTTGCTTAGTCAAACATGAAAATCAAGTCATATAATGGTTTTGCCGGCCTCGTTGCACGAGGCGGACACATAAATTTACGACTTTTAAATATATCCCACATGTCTAGACGACAGTAGGCGGATAAACATTATCGGAAGGTGTAATATATTTGTTCAGAAAAAGTTTAAGAAATATGAGTAACGACTCGGCGAATTACTGTCTACGAATGTAAGACATTCTGATTTTAACAATTGCGGTAATGGCTCCTATTTCGTAATGTTTCTTGTCAGTACGTTCTCTTTATGTTACTTATTTTGAAGAGAGTTCCATTTTCAGAGAGAGTTATATTTTTAGCTCTTAGCTTTTATGTATTTGCTCTTTCACTCTTCGACTTTAGTTTTCTACCAATTTTCTCTCCTTTCTGTACATTCATTGAAGTGTTTCTCATCACGTACCATTTACACTTGCAGCAAATCACTTTCGCACATCATGACAGGCATTGCAAGCAGAGCCAGGTCACGAATAATTTCCGTGTATTTCGGAATCGGTGATATATTGTAACAGACTATGACAGTGCTTTCCAAGAAACGACTTTGGCAGTACCCGTTCCAGTCTACGGCATCTCCTTGGCAGCTCCTGCACACCGTCCAGGCTTCTCCTTCACACCCACTTCGCCTTAAGCGAACCTTATCTGGCGCTGTCTGGGCGGGAAGGAAGTTATTTCGCTCGGGAGAGCAGTCTTAAAACGGCGGCGATGTTACGACGGCGACGTTAAAAAGGTTATCGTTCTCGAGAGATACGCCCCTCGCGCAGTCCGTCATCTATGAACAGATGAGTAAAGATTCCGCTCCATTTGCGAAGGAAATTAACTCGCTAGCACCCTGTAGGCGATGCCCCGAGCGCCTCCGGGGCCATTTGTAGGCACCGCGAGATTTACTTCCCCTTTAAATGGAGCCCGCCGCTGCCGCTGCCGCTGCCGCCGCCGCCGTCGCCGTCGCCGCGGGGCCAGCCCGACCCGACCGGAGCCCTGCCCGGACGCGTCCATCGCGCGGTCCACGCAGGGGATGGGTGGGCCACGTCACGTTCGCACAGCCTCTCAATAGGTGGGAAGAAAAGTGGGAAAAGGATTTGAAAGCTGAATTTGGAGGGAGTGGGAAAATTTGAAACGCGCTGGAAAATGCAGTTAATCTCGAAAAACGATTGAGCTAAACTGTATTCAAAGGGTACGGAGTGGGTGGGAAAATGATATGAAGGCTGGATTTGGTGTGAGAGAGAAAATTTGAAATGCGCTGGGAAATACAATCACGAAAAACAATGTGGCTGAACTTTAAGCAGGAGATGCTGAGTGGGTGGGTCACCTCACATTCGCGCAGACTCATTATAGGTGGCCGGAAGGAGTGTGAGGAATGATGGGAAAAGGGTTTGAAGGCTGGATTTGGAGGGAGTGGAGAAATTTGAAACGCGCAGGAGAAGGCAATCACGAGAAAGGACGGGGTTGAAATGGACGTTGCTGAGAAGGAAGGAAGAATCTATACGAGCAGTGATGATGGAGCTGAGATCAGTAGTGAGTGGGGAGTGACCATTTCGCGTTTGATGGGTTGGGCGAGAGGTGTGAGTGAAGTGGGAGGAGAGGACCAGGCGACGGAAACGCGGGAGTGTTGAGAATGGGCCCTTGGTAAGTCATAAGTGTGCGAGGTAAAGTGGCAGATCGTTTCCTACGGCTGTTGTCGGAATTCAAGGGTCTACTGAGAACTGCAAATGACATTTAAATGACGAAGGTCAATGCCAGTCCAGAAAATGGGTGGAGCAAAGGTCACACCATGCGTGTGTGCGTAAACAAAAAACAAGAGAAAATTAAATTAGTGTGATAACTGCTTGTTTAATTTACGCCAACTAGGTATGTAAGAGAGGAATGTAGAAGAAAAATGAAATAATATCCTGTCTTTCCCGAAATTCTGCGTATACGGTTAAAATGGAGAGAAATATATAAGGTCTGGGAACGTAAAAAGAACAACGATATTGTGGGTCGCTACCTATTTGCGTGCGTACAGGCATTCTAATAGATACTTCCTTGTAGGAAGTCGTGAAAGTATTCAAGAACGTGTATTTTTGTATGTACAACATATCCTATTATATTATTTCTATAAACGTACTAATGTTCATTTTATGACAAAAATTGGGTTCTGCAGAATATGTGAAAACGCTAACTTAAAACATTAAATGTTATTACTATAATTATGAGTTAATAATCGCTACACGAGAGAGAACCATTAATATTTTACAAATGAGAAATAAAACTGTATACAAAGCAGTGATTATATCTGTTATTATCAAATATTAAAGAATTTTAAATTTTACTGGTTACGTGAATATTCACAGAAAAACATTTTCAGCTACATGGGGAACATATGCCATGTTTTCTCATCGTATGCATCGACTGCTTTATGTCATTAGATACATTGGCAAAACAATCGCTGTAACTACGGAACATTCTAGTTACAATCTCCCAAAGCTGTGAAGGGATCAAATTTATTTTATCGAAACGCCAGCAAATAAAAATGATTTTGTGTGTTTTAAACTTCGATCCACTTGTTCGATTCTTTCATCCCTTCTTCAGATCTTACAACCGTTCAAACTTCGTACTTTCAAATGTTCAGTCAATCGGCTTGATTTTAAAGTTTCACAAAAGGAATACATTTAACTAGTTCGGAGACGAAGGTTTCATTTGATGGCAAATTATTAATGAGATCCGGGAATAAAAACGTTTCATTTGAACGGGAAGGCTCAATCATCTAAAGTAGTGAAATGTATATGCGCTATTGCTGAGGCGTTATTTCAAAATTTGGGAATTAATTTCACCCGCTAGGGAAATAAACATGTTCACATATTATTATTTACAGCATTTAATCATTCTTGAATATTAAAATAAATTGTTGACTGTTAATAAAATGAAATGTTTACCGTTGCACTATTAGTAGATAATTCAAATTCTAGCTCAATATTGCTCAAAACCCCCAGAGTAGATGTGTACATTCATAACACTGTAGTCAGCCCTCGAATTTCGAAACATCCTTGCAAGAATCCGTCGTAAAATCTTTGCGTGTAGAATAAAGTGAGCTTGTGTTTGTCTACATTTTTATAGAAAAATAATGTGCTTGGGATTAGACAATGGTAAGACACCCAACAGAAACATTGAAATATTTACTTTTTCGTTAGTGAAACTCAAATGAAAGTTTCTTATTGTGACTTACTATTAACTAATCTCAAGCGTCTCAACTCTACACAAAAGTGTTTTGGAGAGAAAAGAATAATTTTATTTATTGTGAAGCAACGGAACTCGTGACAAATTACAACGGTCTCCTAGACGAAGACCGAAGGCCCCCACGGTCACAGCGGTTTTGCTGAAGATAAAGGCTAGGTTAGAGCGGTACGGGTGAGAAATGAGGGCACGCAGATAGCGGGGAAAGTGAGCGACGAGGCTCAGGATGCGCACAGAGGTTCTCTTTTTTTCTCCATAGGCAACGGGCGGCTCTGCTGGCGACGCGCCGGCTAAGTCCACCCCGGTCACCTCTCGTAAAACACAGGAGCGACGCGCGCCACTCCGCCGGCACCGCTCCCCCCGCTTCGCTCGCCCCGCCCCTCTCCGCTCGTCGCCCACCGTTCACCCGCTACCGCCCCGCTCGGCCGCTTCCTCTCCTCCTTTCTCGCTCCTATCCTCTCTCATGACTTATCACTTCTCTCTCCCCCATCCTTCTCTCACATAGCCCATCTCTCTCAACGCGGTGCCCCCTCTCTCGGTCCACTCCTCTTCTCACACACAGTGCGTCTTCTCTCTCACCCCGTTCCTCTCTCCTCCCGCCCCACTCCTTTCGTCTCTCGCCCCGTTCCTGTCCTCTCTCGCTCGCGCCTACCCTCACTGGTCCAACCTCTGTCATCTCTCGCTCCGCTACACTTCTCTTCCATCGTTCCTCTCCTCTCTCTTTCTCTCTCTCCCTCTTCCTCTCTTTTCCCGCATCGCTTCTGCCCTCTCTCGCCCTGCTTGTCCCCTCTCTCGCCCCGCTTCTCCCCTCTCTCGGACCGCTCCTCTCCTTTCTCGCCCCAATCCTCACTCTTGACTCTCTCACTCTTGTCCAGCTACTTTCCTCTCGTTTCAATCCGCTCGTCCAGCCCGTTCATCGCGCTTTGGTCCAACCCCTCTCCCACCCGCCTCTACCCGTCCCGCTCTGCTCCTTACAGTGCCGCTCCCTTCCCCACCCCCGCTTTCCTCCGCTCTTTCTCTAAAACACTCTAATCCGCTCTTTGTCGCACTTTACGTGCATCCCCGTTCCCCTCTTTACTTCCTTCCCTTTAATCCCTTTCTTTCACCTCCACATTCACACACTCCTTCGCCGCCTCTCCCACTGCGTTCGACGCAGCGCAGCGCAGCGCAGCGCGGTGCGGCGCGATGCCCAGCCGCATGGCCCGACGAGGCCACTAAAAAAGGCGAATACAGTTTTAACGCGCGCGGACAAGGGAGGTTTTATGCCGGGTGACAGTCGTGAGAAGAGGCGACGGAATGAGAAATTGGCTTCGATCTCTGCGGAAGGGTTTCGCAGGCAATTCCGAATCCTGCAGTTTTCAAGGGTCGGCGTTCTCTCGCCGGCCGCTCAACACCAGAGGCGCGGTGTCGCTGCGGGTAGCGTACACCCATTTGCACTCCGCCCGTGCTGAAAGTCGCCGTATGTTGCTCAGCGTTCGCGGACGCTTCGAAGCGGGCGACCCGAGCATTGGCTTTACACCTTTCAGGGGTATTTTGAATTCTGGCCAGGACTCGTGGAATTTATGGAGGGTAGAGGACTTTGCGGGAGAGGCGGGTGTTTCACGTGGTATTTCCATCTCAACAACTCATTCATTTCTACTTTCTCGCCCTTACTTAGTGAGAAGGGAAAGTATTGTAATTGTACGCCGGAAAACGGAGAATTTTCGACAGAAAAACTCACATTTCCGGGCTCTGGTAACGAAATATTGGATAAACCTTATTCCTGTACATAGTTAATTACTTTCTCTAATACGTTGTGTAGTCAGAAGCGGTGTTGTATGGGTCCTTGATACCGAGAAATTGATTGACGGAAAAACGTCCGTCAGTCCGTCTGTGGTCAAATATAGCGCCTAAACCATTCAACTGATCTTCTCCAAAACTGATTTTCTCAGATCAATTTTGAGGAACTCGAGGCCTTCTGAGTTTTATAACGGATAATTTGATTTTTGGGGGCAGTATTCGAAATGAAGACACAAACACATTTTCAAAATTTTCTCAAAAATGGCTTCATTTTTCTTTTAATAAAATTTCTCCTCGGATGACGTGAAGGACGCTAAAACGAATATTGTGCAGGTTTCATTTTTGTTAAAATTCCTGATTTTTGAAAACCGAAGAAATTTAATTTTTTTCGGCGTTTCTCTACAATTACAATATTGAAGATAAATATTTTTTCCTTAATGAGGTCTGTTCTTTAAAAACAGATTTTGAAATAAGGTCATGTAAAATTTTTCGAAAATGTGAGTTGTTTTCGCGTCATTTTGCGTGAAATACAGGCAATTTTTAATTGTTTCCAAAATATAATTTTTTTAAAATGGCTCCAATTTTTTTCTTTAAATTTTCTCTTTTTTAGATATCAACTAAAAAATTGGCACCAGTCCCATTTTCGGCAAACACTTTGTATTTTTTGAAAATTGCAAAACGTTGACGTTTCAAAACTGTAAAATTGAAGATAGAGATTTTTACTTTAAACAAAATCGGTTCTAAAAATTCATCTCTTGAAAAAAGGAAAAGGCCATGTAGAATGTTTTGAAAAAAGAGTAACACTTAATTTGTGCTTCAAATTAATGCAATAATGTATTTTAAAAAATTCTCAAAAACTGCTCCAAATTTTTTTCTTCAAATTGTTTCCACGGATAAACCGAACAACGCTTAAAATAACGAATGGCACAGGTCAAATTTTCATTGAATTCTCTGAATTTTTGAAAATTGCAAAACCAACAAACAATGCGAGAAAGTATGTACTGTTAAACACTGCTATTTCTTATCATGTTTCACTACCCTTCACATTAATTCATGTTATTGTTGTCCTCTATATTGAAACAATTGTTTTCCGACTGATACGCTCAGCATTCTGATGATACATATTATCTCTAATAAAAGGACTTTATGTAAAATTTTAAAATATCCTTTGTTTAGTAATCAATTCATGTAGAATTGTTGGCATTCAGGCGGCATGCTACTAGTGTGCATTTTCGCGTTGGGCAAGTGGATCATTTTGAAATGACCATGACGTAGTATAGTCGTTTATTTTAATACTCTGATGGGAGTTCTGCATGCGGAGCTTATCGCGCTAGCCAAAATATGTCGGAAATCACGCGCAAGTGCCACTGCGAGTAATTACGGCAATGACCATTGCAGCTGGGCGGAACGCAGCGATCGCGATCGCGCAGAGCATCCCGCAGCGCTCGCATCTGCGCCTCGTCGGGGGCCACTTGTTTTTGCTCCTCCGCCGGCAAGAGGATTTCCTTTCCGCGCGGCGCGCGTAATCGAATTTTTCCTCACTCATTGAGTTTTCATAAAACGTCCAGATACTTTTATCGAACTTTCTCTTCCAAGAGTGCGGGGGGGGGGATTACGGAGTGACCCGAGAAACCTGCGTGGTTGGGGTCCTTTTACTGCCTTTCCATCCACCAGAGAAGAACGAACGGCGGGGCTCCCGCTCAAGCAATGGAATATTTTCGGCAAACACGCGCATGCGCACTGGCAGGCTTCTCCGGGGCGCAAATCCCGGGCTCAAGAGGCGTCGGAGAGGGGGGGGGCACAGGGGCCGGCGGCGCCCGCCAGAAACCAGGCGGGGGCGGGGCGCGGCGCGGCTCCTCGGAGTTCTTGGATAATGCTTTAAAACTAATCAATAGGAAGGTAATCAACATCGCTTTTAACCTCGGGCACTCCGCCGTATAAGCAGCTTAGAGCCGATTATGACCGGATTTCGAGGCTCGAGGAACCGCTGGCGCCGCCGTCGCTGCCCCCGCTCTCCCGAGCACTTGCCGTTCGCATCGCCGTTGTAACCTCTTTGACTGGGTTGACGATGCTCGCTTTACCCTTGGTGGCGCCCCGTTGCAGCGATATTGCTATTGATTGCATCGCCACTTCATTGATACACTGTTGTTGTTATTGTTGTTGTTATTATTATTATTATTCGGTAAGCGATTCATTAGCTCTTATAGCGGGTGCTTCACCCGTAGATTTGGGTTCTATACTAGATTCTAGGAATTTCAGAGGTAGAGTACGCACAAGATATTTGCGAGAGCTGTGTCCAGCGTGATCTTTGGCAGTAGATATGGCAGGCCCACACCAAGACCTCAGGTGCTGAGAGGTTTCGTCTGGTCTCTGGTTTGACCTCTAGATCCCCAATTACTTCTGAGAAAACTATGACTCTCGTTTCCAGTTTTTGTTCACCTCTCTCTGGAAGACGTGAAAATGAGCTATTATATTGATATCCTACTGATCCACTCTGAAATCTGCTGCCCATTTTTTTCTCTTCCAACTGCTGTATAATATGGCATGTTATTATTCAACATGAGGGCTGGTTGGATATTGAAAACCCAGAGTATTTTCGTATTGGGGTTTCAAATTTATTCCAAATTGTTGTTAATGTTAATGTACTAATAATAATAATTATTATTATTATTTATAACATTCTTTTATCATAAGTAATATCACGAGAAGTGCTGGCTAGCTGGTAAATTCACGACTCGCGTAGCGAGGAGTGAATTTACCGGCTAGCACAGCACTTCGAGTGATATTTAGTGTGACTATTTCACGAATAAACACATTACATGATTTGAAAGGATACTTTAAATCACAAGAATTACGAAAAAGGGAAATATTACTCAAAATTACAACCGAAAAATGAAAACCTTTCATTCAGCCCCGACTTCTCACTGCCTCCTGCAATAACTTATAATCAAGTAACATTTGAATAACAGTTTAATGCAGAAAATGATTTCAAATATGTTTCAATTTAATGGTAATAAAACTTTCGAAAAACAATTATAACAAGGCTACATACAAGAACATTTATTAAAAGCACAATCATTAAAGTTGTAGGAAGTTGTTTTCCAAGTCTTGGCCTTCCATGGAAGAATTTGAAATGGAAGATGTACAAAATGAATAAGCAGCGGAATTCGTCGATTCGAATGGATTGAACACACGTGTGCACTCATTAAAGTATTTTCCAGAATAATTTTTGATGTAACGGTCCACATTGTTTTGATAGCATATTCTTTGTACTCTTCACCATCTAATCTTCGTATATTAATTACCTAAAATATGTGTAAATTCCTCATTTGTAGTTTGTGCTGTCCATTTGTACTTTCTTTCTTCACAAAATTCTTGAAATTGCTTCCACACGCTTTCTCTGTACCTTTCGCTGTTTTTCAGAACTGAATTTTTAATAATAGATTCTATTTCAAGTTTTAAACATGACCAAAATGACACATTTTAAAATTATATTAATGAACACAAGTTAATTTGGTGGTGAAACAACTACTATCGTTATCTTAAAAAGGTAAACAAAGGTTTTACAGCAATAAAAAAAGGTAAACAAACTGATGGCGATAAACATTTGGGATTGGTTTAATTTGAATATATCCTTGCTTACCATTGGCTACTTACGACGCGGACAGACATGAGTGAAATAGTCACTGAAAACGTACTCATCTATGTATCTGTAATCTTCAGTCTTCCTCTTTCCTCATTTACTTTCCCTCTCTGTTAATTCCTATTACATCTATTGCCACCTTCTATACAATCATTTTCATATTCTCTACTATCATCACTCTGACATTGTTTCCGAGTCCAAATATCGCCTTTCTCTCTCTCTCTCTCTCTCTCTGTATCTCTCTCTCTCTCCCGCGCGCCGTTTCCTCTCCATGAACCCGACCGACACCCTCATCCCCGCCTCCGATGCTTTTAACGAGCCCCGCGTTGGCCCCCGCAGGCCCCCCCTGCTCATAGCCCTTCGCCCTGGGCTGGAGCGGGCAACCTGCCCGCCTCCGCAGGGCGCCCTTCGTTAGCCGGCCTTAGGCGCTGGCTGCGGAGGCAATTTGCATCGACGGGCGTTTATCTCTCAAACGTCCCGTAGCTGTCCCTTTCGCACCTTACTGCTCATTTGGGGGGTTTAGGCGCGTGCGCCCGACCGACGCCTCACCCTCGCGCCCGGTCGGGCGAAGTAACCGAGCTCTTTCGTCTCTTCACATCAAACAGCGCCAATTTGGGCGCTCGCGGCTTTGGTGGAATTTGATTATTATAGTTTCATTAAATTGCTTGGCGAATTTAATTTCGGTCGTAATTGGGTCAGAGTAATGCACATTGCGCGCGAAGTGACCGTGAATATTTTACGTGTGTGTGTTTTTTTTTGTGATTTTAGGGCGTTTTAAGAGGAGAAATGAGCTTAATGAATTTTTAAATGAAAAAGGAACGCCCAGCCTTTTGAAAAGGTACGCCTCGGCTTCCGTCAAATGTTGAAGTTCAGCTTATAGCGTTGTATTAAGCATATTTCATTTGTTTGCTTCGCAGCCACTCAATAAAAACTACGACGCCTTTTCCCAATCTCCTGTCCTCGAGCCGTAAAATGAAAACTGCAGCTTTTTCTTTTACTGGCAGAAAGCAATAAACCCCGGCGGCGCGCCGTATCCGCCGGGTCGAAACCTCAAATGGAGGGCGTCGCGCTGCCAGCGAGGCGCGGGCCAATGATGCACGACTGGCGTCGTCGTTTACATCCATTTTATATTTACACGGAGCGTTGGCCGGGCGGCGGGGGGGAGCGGGGGGCGGGGGGAGGTGGTGTCGCGCACGGCAGCTGGGGCTGCGGGAGGCCAGGGGGAGGGGTAAGGGGAGGGGGAGGTGGACACGGGACATAAAATAGCGCGGCGCATTGCCGGCCGTGTGATGCCCATGCGGGCCGCTCCCACGACCCGTCGCCACCCACGCGAAATCAATCGACGCACAGGCTCGCTCCCTTCCTCCCTCCCCCGCCCCTGCTTTTTAACCTCCGCGGCCGTTCAGGATAGGTGCGGCGCTCTCAAAAAAATTCCGCTTCCAACTCGTGCGTTTTGTATGAATTTGTCACTGTGGAGGGAAGGTATTTAAAAAAGCGGACATTTGTGTGGGTGTGTGAAATTGAAGTGTTCAGAGAAATGTTAAATACCGCTTTAGAAATTAAATAACGTTGAAGAGAACAATTAAACGGTTGAAATTTAATTTTTCTACACTTGCAAAAATGCACTTGTGAAAAGTAATATTTCGAAATGCTCCTAAAACTTATAAGCTATTCTATGGGTATACACGTAAATTTAGTCTTTAGTTATTGGCAACCTATTAATAGTTCAAGTTTTGGTATTTGTTTGCCATTAAGATTATAATTTGTATTTTATTTCACTAATTTACAAATGATCAATTTTGTTCGAAATTGAGAATTATTGGTACCTTAAGTAAACAGATATTCTGAAACCTGGATATCAGGAAGATTTTTATGAAAATAAATAAATTTAAACTGGATGACATGGCTCAGTGCAGTGGCACTGACTGGGAAGTCTTAGGGTTTCAGTCCTGATGGTGGTGGATTTTCCACTCTTGCCAGACAGCTAGGTCTCATTAAGCCGCTATTTGGAAGATAATTCTAACTGCTGGCTGTTCTAATTGGCATTTTAGTGGTTTCTCCGATCCATATCAAGCGAATGCCGGAGCAGTACCTTAACAAAAGAGCTACTAACCACACGCGATCTAACCTTCCTTATCTATTCCTCTCCCCTTACAAACACACACACATTTATTAGCACTACACTACCGCGCACGTGGAAGACCAGCTGGGAGCATAGAGCATACAGCTTGTCTCGCTGGGCTATGCCCCGCTGGAGGAGATTCTTGGAGAGGAAATGGATTCTTGGAAACACGCAAACCGACATTTAAACAAGATCTCACGTTCTAGCAGAGGGGATTACATTAATACAAAATGCTCTACCCATACATGACCATAGGAGTTGACTAATGACCGTACAAACGCAAAATAATCCAACAATTAAAATATTTAAAGAATCCTGCGCAGGTGAGCCTTATACAAAATTGCGGAAAAGAGGGAGGTGGACCCCCAATTGTCGCCCGATAGAAGCTATGCAAAATAAAAGCAGTAGCCATGAAATGAACTAGATCGACATCGATAACAAAATTATGTAGTGCTTTTACTTAAATATTTGTGCTTTGCTATCATCCCGTTTATACATTTTTTTCTGTACATACTTCTTGTCTTGTGAAATAAAGTACTTGACCTATTCAGATGTCCTTTCAACTGTCAGTTTTAAAAATGATAATTAAGAACATAATTCGGGTAAACTCAATTTTCCTCTTCAATTGATCACAGAACACGAGGAAATCGTGTTAAAAGAAATGTCAAGATAATTTTCTACGTGTCCTGTGGGTAAAATGGCAGAAAATTTCATGGGGCGCACGTAGACTGATATTTTTAGGACGGTTTGGCATGACGCCGCCCGTCCCGCCCTGCGCTGTTCCGTCCAGTCGCATCCCGTCCCACTCCCTTCCTCTCATGACAACCCATATCGCTCCGCCCCGCTCCTTCCCCCGCCCCCGCCCTGCTCCCGCCCGGCCCTTATCCCGCCCCCCTTGCTCCGCTCCATCGCCCTCCTTGCTTCTTTCTGACCGGCTCCTTTCCATCTCTTCCCATGCCGCACCGTCTCACCCTACCCTGCTTTTTCCCGCCTCACCCCGCCCCTCCACACTATCACCCCTTCGCTCCGTCCCGCCCCGCCTCGCTTTGTCCCACTTCGTCATGATTCGCCCTGACCTGTCACATTGCGAGCCGTCCCGTTCCGTTCCACCTCGTCCTGCCCCGCCTGTCCGCCCCGACCGCCCCGCCGGCCAGCCCCCCATACCCGCCCCATCCCATCCCACCCCACTACATCCCGTCCCGCCCCATCTCGTCCCGTCCGGACCCGTCCCGCTCCTCTCCTTCCTTGTCTAGTCCCGTTCTCTCACGATTCGCGCCAGTCTGGATTGCTGCGTCCAACTCAAGGAGCCCCCCCCTCCCACCAGCCTGCGACAGTGCAAGACGAGACGAGCGGCGACTTTCGTCCAGCGGGTGGCCGGGGGCGGGGCAGCGCGCCGCGCCGCGCAGTGAAAGACGCCGGGGGCGGACACTGATTCAAACGCGTGGAAGTGGCGGGGACGAGGACGCGGTCGCGAGGACGTCGTGCGCAGGACACGAGGACGAAGCGCGGGTGGGCACGTCGAGGTGCAGGGGGGGGGGAAGCGGACGGGAGCGAGGTCAAGGACTGGGAGAGCGGTGAATAGTCGCTGAGACGATGGCGGGCGCGGGGCAAGGAGCGGGAGGCAGTGATAGAGTGAAGGGAGCTCGGCTTGGGTGGAATGAGGTTAGAAGGAAATGGGATGAAAAGAAACCGCTACTGATAGGGATGGGTCGGAAGCGTTACGGTGGGCTTGGGGATGGGTGTTCAGGCTGTACGACCGGGAAGAGGAATCGGAGATCCTTTGACACAGTCGGTTAGAGGCCGAGCGTGTTGTGGTGTGTAGTCGGCTCTAAGGGAGAGGGTACATTACAACGAAAGGGCATGCCCTTGATTGTCTGTGGTACGAATACAGATATTATTACAGAGATTATGATACAGTATTAAATTAGTTTAGTAATTTCACAGTGATAGATATGGATATTTTTCAATTAAGGGTGTGAAGATTGTTTTGTTGAAGAGAGGATTACGAAATACTTTTTCACGTAGCTAGTTAGCCATTTAGAGTGACCATTTTAATCTCAATAAGAAAAATAACTAATCGATGAGTTTTTTATGAATCACAAATTTTGGGGTAGTAGTGTTTTTCATCCTTCGTCGCTTGGCACATCTAGATGCCAACATAACCAAAGTAAACTAGAAGTCTACATGAGGTTTGGACCGACAGGCTCGTGAGCGCCGGATCGCCGTGACAAGTGGCGAGGAGGGCTGGACCACCGGGGGGAAGAAGCGGCGAGCGCCACGAAGGGGGGGAGGTAGTAGAAGACGTGCGCTCGGTCGCGGGAGCGGAGCCAGGGGCGGGGACCGAGAGGGTCGCATGTCACTCGGGCTTTTCTTTGTTCAGAGCAAACGGCGAGCTCGAGCACTGACAGAGCATTTGACGAGACAAAAAGCCAGCGACGGCCGGCCGGGCGGGCGTCGCGTCTCGTAAACGGAGGGCGCGGGAAACGCGATACTCGGGTGGCGGCGCCGGCGGCACGCGCGCAGCCCGCCTGCGTTCGGCCGCGTCGCTCCCGCTGGGCAGCGGCGGTGCGGAGCGTGGGCGCTCCTTTTACTTCCTCGCTACGGAGAAGACAGAGAATGGAGAATAAGTTATGTAATGGTGCGCGAAAAAAACGGCGAATTTTGGGCAGAAAAATTTACAGGGCTCTGGTAACGAAAAAGTGGATAAATACAGTTGATAA
This sequence comes from Acheta domesticus, assembly GCA_031308135.1. Classification (NCBI taxonomy): domain Eukaryota; kingdom Metazoa; phylum Arthropoda; class Insecta; order Orthoptera; family Gryllidae; genus Acheta; species Acheta domesticus. The sequence continues at coordinate 233,640,537 of JAHLJT010009436.1, forward strand.
ATTTAGAAAAAATCCTCTAACACGTAGTATAGCCAGAATCCATGTTTCGTGGTTACTTAATACCGAAAAATCGAATGATGTCAAAACGTCTGTCTGTGAACAACGCTAGCGGCTAAACCATTCAGCCGATTTTCTCCAAAATTAATATTCCGCAATCGATCTGGCTGATGTCGCAGCCCCTTGAATTTGAAACATATATTTTAGTTTTGAGGAGTACGTGAAGCCTCGGAGATATTTTCCAAATTTTCAACAAAAAAAGATGGCTCCTTTTTTAATTAAATTTTACTATTGGACGATATGAAGGATATTTAAGAGAATGGTGCAGGTCTCATGTGTTCACTAAAAACCCTGATTTTCTGAAAATTGCAAAAGTACAAATTTTTTCCGAGTCTTCCGACAACTAAAGGATTAAAGATAGAGATTTTTCCCTTGATTACATCATTTCCTTAAAGATAAATTTTGAAGTAAAATCATGTACACAGTTTCAAAAATTTGAGTATTCTTCGCGTCGACGTACATCCCTAGCACTTAATATTAAATAGAATAGATATTAAATATTAAATATAAATAAAAAATTAAAAGATTAAATTTTAATCTTTTTACCCACGCAGATCAAGAGTTCCCATGCACATGCGAGAGCGCGGCGGCGACACAAAAAGTGTCATAACTTATGTGTTATTTTAATACCTATTTAGAACGGAGAAATAAAATAGCCTGTTATATCACTTACTCATTTGTTTTGAATCTTTAGTAGGCCTAAAACCCTTATATTTGAAACTTATCGTTACTAGGGGAGCCACGAGAAGTTTCGTTAAGCTCAAGGGAGCCGTGGACGAAAAAAGTTTGAAAATCCCTGGGCTAGAGCATTCGCCTTCCACCGCTGGGACCTAGCCTTGAGCTCCGGCAAATTCACGCAGAATTTGTGGCGGTCAAAGAGAACTCTCCGCAGGTTTTCTAGGATTCTCCCGTTTCCCCTGCCTTTCATTTCATTATTTCCCTTTATCATTCACCTTAACAATATTGTCGCTATCATCTCATTGGCACAAGCATCGATCTAAATGACGTTAGCAGTTGCAAAATCTCCAAAGCCCACTAAATAAAACAGTAAATAAACGAATTGCGTAAAATGCACTAATTAGAACTGCTAGATGAAACATTTGTCTATCTGTTCGCATTTCCATTGTAGAATGTATTACAAATTGAAGGGACAAGCGAAAGTTATTAATACGTTTTAAAATGTTTTGTAATAGAATGGAAATGGCTGGTTTAGATGTTCTTTTCCATCACGATATAAGTAATGTGTTCCTTATAAACAAGTTTTATACCTAATGAAAACCTTTATGACCATGTCTTCCAAATATTCAGAAGCGTAAGAATATTTTTGTTTGCTCATAAAACAATGTTCGTTTCTATTCTCTGACTATTACGATATACGTAAACTGATGTTAAAAATCCGAAGATTAAGAAAAACGATGTTTTTCTATTAAAACTTACTACGAAAATAACTTTCAATTTCACGTTTTTTAATGTATTTATTTTTAATTTGATGAACTTATTTTATATTTTCCACAGAATATATTTTACTTTATTGTCAAAAAAATTTAATACACATGTTTATAGAGAATGTAGCTTAAGAATTCAATTTTTAGGTCAGTGAGAGAGACTGATGTTTATATACACTGTTTTAATCGAAGTAAACAATTTCTTCTTAACCTCAGAGCTGGGTTTATTTCTCTAGAACACATTGATTTCCAGTAATTAGTTCTAGTCCAAAGAAGCTTTCTTCCAGGTATCGTTGGTTCCCAGAGGGCGCGTGAGGGCGCGCAGAAGGCGGGTTTTGTGTACGCAAGCCCTGACGGGCTGATCCGCATCAGATTGCTTTCTACGTTAACAGCCTTCCAGGAAGTGGGCGGTAGGGGTCTTGACGTCATATCTGGAGGGCGAGTGCTTGTGAACGCCTAATGGGAGCAGTCTCGTTTGTCATATGTGAGTGTCACTCCGTTTCAGGGAAATGTGATGCCACAACCAATGAGGAAAATGCGAGTCGCAGTTCTGCTTTATTGCAGACTGTTCTTTAAAGGTCATTTGGCGAAGAGATTAACATTTTTGTAATTATCACAGAAGTTTGTCAGATATCACTGAAGAGTTTTAACTTTGCCCACAGAAGTTCAGTTAACGTGGAAGCCACGTTCTATAATAGCCATCGCAAACAAAACTTAGGCAAAAATATCGAAACTTTATACTTGAATCAATTTTAAATCGTCCCTGAGAACTGATTGTGAATTACTTACACTTAAATCTATTATACACCCCTCCAGAACATATACACGCCCAGTCTGGTTTAATGCAGCCACGAGTAACACAAAGCCCTACAAGTAATTCAAAATACGTTATTGCGAAGAATTGTAAAAGCTGGTTCATTCCAAACGAGCAAATGGCTAAAGAATTAAACGTGGTGCCATTAACATGCTCTCACAACGTTTCTTCTCTTCATTAGTGCTCGCGCCGAGCTGCTCCAAATTCAACCTTGCCCTTTCACTACAATCTCTGAATACGTTTCCGCTTTCTCAAGAATAAACTGAAACCTCCGTGATTCTCCTTGTCCTGTCCCAAATTTAAGTTATATAGTAGCACACCTTATCACATGACATTTTGAAATTAAAATTTAAAGAAAACACATTTTCTTATTAAATGTATTTAATATTATAAAAATTGCAATAAAACTTATGTAAAGTACAGTACGCTACAAATGCATACTCTTAAAATGTTCAAAAAATATTTACATTTGCGTTCGTCTCTGAACGACAACGTATCTCGAACAGAAAGAAAAATATTTTTAAAATGTTCAGTCAAAATCTGACACTATATATAAAATATATCTTTGACCTCCTCGGGAATAAACTCGGCTTTTTTCTGAAATTGAGTTCAGTTTACTACTGGATTCTCCCTACAAATCTCGACATTTGTGTATAATCAGATAAGTTGAATTCCTTTTAGGTTTAATAAAATCAAGAACACTTAAGCCTCAAGTAAGTCGAATTGTCTACATAACCACATCACAAGATTAGTTGAAATTGAGGATTACAAGGTATGCTTTGTTATCAAATTATTCACGTAAATATTTTAGTTGAAGAGATATTCTTGTTGGAAAACTTGTCTTGCTTTAGTTTTATTTGGCAACTGTAGGAACAGCCCATTAGCGACAGGTGTACAATACAAATTAGCGCTCTGTTGTTGGATTGTAAAGGTTTTCAGAGCAATGTCATCTACCCAAAGAATTAAGAACCATCTGACAATACTTGTTAGCTTCTGTGGAGGGTAATAATTTTCGCGTTTTTGTAGACAGGTCGTTTGGCTTCTGGACAATCAGGGAAGCTAACGCTCAAACAATATACGGTGAAACACACGGAAATTGTGTCACACCAAACATTTCTGGGAGTAAACACGGCAAGTATTGTCAGAGAAACTCTACTTTCTTTGAAAATGCTATGTCAAGGCCAACTATTATAAATTTTCCTTAATGATTATAATTTGTTTCATAATTATTGTCGAAGATAGTTTTATCTTAGGGTATTCTCTTAATTAAAAAACTGATTTATGACAATAAATGTTCTGAAACTGTACATGAGTACCACAGGTATCTATCCGTTTAAAGATGATAAAAATTACTCTCAAATAAGAAAAACCACGATTGGGACACACAATTTACTAAAAATCAACTGAATTCCGATTTCTCAAACAACCATTCCTCCAACACAGTAAGAAGCGAGTTTTAATTGTTAGTTTTTAACGTCTTGATGCGTATTGATGTTTTACATTTTTACTTTTACTTTATTTTTGGAAACAAGATGCTTCAAAACATCATTTTTACTATGTAACATTTCATATAAATTTAAAAAAATGATCTTATTTTTCTTCTTTGGTCACCAGTTCTAAAAATATGAAAAAATCAATAAAACGTAAAACTAAACCTTTTAATTTTCTTAATTAAACGTCTGAAAATATTATTGTTTTTAAATTATATTTAAGAAAAATTCTTTCTGCCTTTTCGCTAAGACTGTACTACAAGGTATACTTTGTTTTGTTTCTTACACAATGTTTTCCTTCATTCCCATTCGCGAGCACTTTTGCCATCTTACTCGCATAGCCACTAAGAGACAGAGAAATCATGCTGATTACAAGAGGGCACCCTCATCATATAAACAGCAATTTACAATGAATTATTTCTTTCTAATCTCTGTGATTAACCTACTAAGTATAATTAAAGACAAAAACATTTATTCTTCATTTGTCAACATACTGAATTGAAGTGCTGAAAAGGCAATGTGTTCAAGTTTTGTTGAATGCAATAAACTCCTGATGTACAACTTTAGTGCTCTCTCTTTCTGCTTCATGCTCTCTTTTTCTCCAGCAAAATTTTGTTTTCACAAGCTAAGAGTTAGTTTACTGGGGCCCAGAATATCTGAGAATCATGAAATAAGCATTCAGTAAAAAGTAATTCAAATATGAGAGAAATCATTTACTGAAATGTGAATGGATGGCATAAAAACCATGCAGAACGAGGTTCTTAACTATCTATAAACCTAGAGGAGACATTTACCACATCAGAATAAAAATAAAAAAAGACGCTCGTAAACATGGAACTACGAATGTGATTTATCAGCTATTATAACGAACTATCACAACAATTTATTGAGATGATCTATAAAAGACGGGTTACCTCGTTAAACTGTCTTTGCCGCGAATCACCGGTGAATTTACAAGTACAAAAATAGGAGTGATTTTTGCGGTTAGGAGTACATGCTTCTCTTCTGTTTTCTAATTAAAAATATTTTATAGAAAGAAATTTCTTTCGGGGTATTGTTTTGCTACTTTAAAGATTTTTAATCGTTTACTGATATAAATTTCGTTACATTCCACCCATTATTATTTGAAGAGGAATAATACACAACTTTAATGTCGAAAAAGTTTCCAGAGACTGTTATAGCATGTGAAGAATTAGCCTGCCCCAATTGTTTCAATCTTTAGCGTATATGTTGCATTGTTTGTTAGCTGACGAGTGTTACGAAACGAGTACTGTTGAATCATATTTTCACAGATGAATGAATACGACCTTTGCGCGCTCGTAAAACGAGTTTTCGCAGTTTTTCCGTGTACAAAAATAACCCTCGTCGTCGCGTTTCGAATATGGAAGTATAAATACTAAGCGTCGTGGAAGACGGCTTTTCAGGGTGTTTTCAACAAAAGTTTACCCCGCTAGCTTCCAGGTCTATTTACTTCTAATTACCCCCTTCTGTAAAGCTTTAGAACAACAGCTGTAACGAATGTTGACACGCCCGTCTACGCTCTGTGAATGGCTTTTGAATGCAGGCAATTGCAGCGCCAATTAGGGGGAGTACCATGGCCACTTTTCGAGTCAGTGAAACGTTGTTTGTCTTGCCTCCCTTTGCCTGAATGCATCAGAATTACTAGGTTGAAGAGAGGTACTAAATATAGAACTGGCTCCCACCATTGCCGTTTACACTGGTTGTGTTGAGGCTCGGAGGAATCCCACAGGAGGTTATTAGATTTCAGCATGTATAACTGAGTTATCGCATTACAGTATACCACATGCATTACATCATTATTTATAAAGTTTAAATTACAATTTACTTCGTTTTGACCGCGGCTATAATTACACGCAATTAAAACACGGTTTATGCATTAACGTGATTGTTCTCCAGTCGCCCAACCAGTGCTGTTCCCGTGCTCTTTGGAAAGAATACGCGGAGCAGCGATGACACGTCGCATGGTACTTGATCAAACATTTGGGAACCAGAATAAACAATGGGACATTCAGCGAACGGATACAGAGCGAACGAAACGCAAGACACTGTTTATGTTGCGTGATACGTCGTTTTATCGCGTGTGATGTGTAGGACGAGCCGCCTGAACCAACGCAAACAGATCCGTGAGCCCCGATTCAGCGAATATGGCCCGTTTAATTGTTCTGACGCAGTCATTGTCACAACTAGTGTACTCTTGTGATAATTAACGGTTTTAAACTGAGGGTACCCCATGCTGATAACGAAACAAATGATATGATTTTACTTAGATATTGAGCTAATTGTTATACAAATGACTCAATTAACACATGTATATTGTAATGGAAATTTTATTTTGTGTTGAAATATTTTGATATTTGACATTCCCCAATAAACTTCAAAGTTTGTTGGAGGACGTTCATAATTTCAAATCTAGAAATTGTGTTATGTCGAAACTGGTTAAGTATATATAGTGTCATTTTCATACAACTGGTTTTATTATTACAAATGAATGAGAAAATTTTACTTAAATTACCTCGTTGACTTTATTTTAAGTATTTTCAAAAGTAAGACAATATTACAAGTCCGCTTTTTTAATTTTTAAACAGTAACAATTTGACTAATGAAGTGTATCTCGAGTAGCATGTTTCAAATGTCATTGAATAATCATCATGACAAATGGAAACTAGAGAAAAAAAACGCGCTTCTGATGTAAATTCACGAATGAAACAAAGTCACACAAATGAACGGATTTGCATAAAAGGAGTATCATTGACCCGCGAGCGTGTTGAAAGGGGTTTCCACGGCACCCGCGCCAAAATATTTTCCGCTCTCGGAAGTGAAGGAGCCTCAGCCCCCACCTCCCGCTTCGTAAGTCGACGGCTCGAGGCGTTGCCCCCCTCCCTCCCCCTCTCCCTCCCGCGCGCTCTGTGCGCGCCTGTGCTTGGCGCATTGTTGTTCCCGCAACTCCGCCTTTCCCTTCCATTAGCGCCATCGAGGGCGCCTCCTTGAGCGTCGCGCACACGCGCTCTGGCGCCAACGCGGAGGTAATCACGCGCGGGGCGTGGAGGGGCGGAGGGGAAGGGGCGGCGGCGAGGGCGCCCGCGCAGCGCCGCGCCGCGGGGAGTTGCATGCGGAACTGGGGCACGCCACCGAGCGGCGGCGCGGCCCCGGAGATGGCGGGCAGGCGCAGGGGATGGGGTGGGGACGAAGGGTGCTGCTGGAAATGAGTGGCGGGATGGTGGTTGGGGTAGTCGTGGAGGAGAGGAAGGTGGGGATGGTGGATCCCTGAAAATGGGAGAAGTAGACCGAAGGAGGGGGTGAAGGGCGTACAAGCGGGCAACGGCAGGCGGTGGTAGACAGTGAGGCGAAACCGGCAATGCCAGGAGGAGACGGGTTTGGCAGCACATGGTGGTTAGTGTCAAGTGGTGACGGCCGGTGTTGGGTGGTGGTGAGTGGCGGTGTCGGGGGGCAGGCCTCGTGTAGAGGACGCTGGCAAAGGGCGTCGGAGACTTCTAAGGCCCGAATGCTGCGGGTGGTGGGTTGGTGGTTGGTGTAGTCATGGAGGAAAGGAAGGAGGCAATGGTGGACACCACAGGATGGGACAAGCAGCCGGAAGGAGAGAGTGAAAAACGTACCCGATGATTGTGGGCAACGGCAGGCGGCGGTAGACAGTGACGCGAACCCGGCAATGCCAGGAAGTGGCGGGTTACGCAGCGTATGGTGCGTGGTGACATGTGGTGACACCGGATGGTGCCACCACATGTCACCACCGGTCGGGTGGTGAGAGACGGTGTCGCGTCGTGGGCCACGTGCACGGATCGCTGGCATAAGGCGTCGGAGACTACTAAGTCCAGAATGGTGCGATGGTATTGAGCTATAGCAGATGGCAGGCGGAATACGATGAATAGGGGAGGGGGTCGGGACGTGGACTGCAGGACCCGATGTAGTGTGGCCTGGCTGCTGGCGGCGGCGACCGAGAGGCCACGCGGTGCTTGGGGGGGGGGGGGGGATCGCAGCGCGGCGCGGCTGGTGCGCGGTGTCGAGCCTGGAGATGACGTCAGCGTAGGCATCCCTTCCTGCTGCAGCGTACTGCGGGTTCGGCCGTCGTCACCGCAGCAGGGCCCAACGAAATCTGCTCCGCGCGACCCAGCCCACTTACCGTAATCGATTCGTTCTACTCCAACGAGAAATCGATCTTTGATAAAGGCGCCGCCAGTCGGAGAGGTCTATGGTTATTAGTAAGCAATAACATCGAAAAAACAATGTTATCATCCATTTTTTCTATTTTATCAGTTTAATTCTCGGTCTTCCCGCAGAGATTACTTTTGATATTTTATTTCAATACTAAAATTGATTTAATCTCTTTTGTTAATATCTTCAATTTTATGATCCAATAAAGATTTTTTTAATTAGTTTGTAGTGTGCGGAAGATAGTAATTTCAGAAACTCGAAAGGGTTGGAAGGGCATCTTTCAACATCTGTTTCATTAATTCATTCAAGGTGATCTTCAAAGCCAGTTGGGTCCTAAAATTGGAATTTTTTTAGATGGATGATGTTAAACGTAGGGTAAGCTTCTTTAAAAACCGTTAATTTTAATTTTATATCTTAAAATGTTGGGTACTGCCGTGACCAGACCCCCTTGATGATTTCAATGGCGAAAGGCTCAAATGAAATCTCGCATCACACATTGTTTATTATTCATTGGTATTGCTCATCACTTCAGTACTCCCTCACAAACACACACATACCAATTTGCTAAACAATATGGTAATGAAATTGTGGACATCAATCAATGTCTTTTCACCCTTATTGTTGGTAATAAGGAATCATTAAAAGTAATAATTACCTTTCTAACAACGAAACAAAAGTTTATCTTTAAATTTAGAGGAAACGTTTTGAAACTACCATTCCATATAGTTTCTTACATAAATTATTTACTTGTTTTTGTAATTGTGTAATTTACTACTAGCTTGTATCTTAAGCAAGATCAATGATTAATATTTCTTTCAATAGATTCGTCTGAACTTTAGTCCTTCCCGAAAATTGAGATTGAAAGTCGACTGCACCTTAAGGGAAAGAAAATGCTATTAATTCAGTCAGTTTCTTTCTTGTTTCCAATTAAACAATTACTCCCAGCGATACAGTGGTAATTTCAGTCCGATCATTTGACATCTGCATGTTTTGAAACCTGTAACGCCCGTAGAAATCGTGTTTTCATGTAAACCGCCCCTTCGAGGCATCATCCGAAATTGCCAGTTAAATGATTTAATTGAAAAACGATGTCAATATCTGCGCGGATCTTCTCTAGGGGATCGTATGTACGGCGTCGGGCGACGGGCGTATATATATTCGAAAAACCGCACACCGCTGCAACGCACCACGGAAAGGCGTGTGGGGACAGGGGTCACAGAACGTAGTGCGGGGCGAGCTTGCCGGAGCGGCATTATGCCCTCGGAAGAGCAATGAATCGTAGACGCGGTAATGTCCGCGCTGTGACTGCGCGGTGCGGGGACCGTGATAGTGAGAGATGATGAAGGTGGTGAGAGGACAGATGCGGAAACCGTGGAGCTAATGAGGGTGGTGGGGATGGCATGGGATGTTGCAAGTGGGATGCGAGCGACAGTAGCAGCAATAGCGATGGTGGTAATAATAGACGTGTTGATGAAGCGTTACAAGTTATTGAGAAGGGGTTGTGGTGAATAGTGTTGATAGGCTGCAGGTAGAGGAGGTGAGTGGTGGTGGTTGATTGTCGGTTCTGTTTGGGTTGATTGATTGTTAGTGATTCCGGGCGTGTCAACTGCTGTCAGTAGTCCCGTAAAAGTAGTGCATGGTTTATCCTCGGAAAGTGGCAGTGATGTTTCCCCGCTCGATGGCGAAATCCGGTGCCGACCAACTCTCGTCCAGCGGGGTTTTCCCAATCAGGTATCTCCCTCCAGCGGAGCAACACTCCAGCCGGGACAAGCTTGAAGCTCCCAACCGGTCTCCCGGCATGTGTGGTAGTGTAGCGCATGTTAATGTAAGTGTGTGCGTGTGCGTGTGTGTGTGTGTGTGTGCGTGAGTGTGTGTGTGTGTGTGTGTGTGTGTGTGTGTGTGTGTGTGTGTGCGCGCGCGCGCGCGCCTAAGGGGTGAGGATAGGACAAGGAAAATGAAGGAAAGGTCGCGCTCGTTCCGTGACCCGTTTGTTTGGCTACTACTCTGGCATTCGCCTGGTGTCGATTGGAGAACCCACGGAAAACCACCGATCAGAGCAGCCGGCCGCTAAAATTCTTCTCCACGTAGCGACTGAACTCGACCTAGCTGACAAGCTAGTGTCGAAAATCCGGCCACCGTCGGAAATCGAACCTAGGACCTCCTGGTCAGAGGCACTGTAGTTACATTAGCTAATGCCATGAGCCACCTTGCCCGGTCAGGTAGAGGTGAATGGTGATGGTTGGTTGTCGGTTGTTAGGGGTTGGGGGCCAGAGCGGAAGGGACGGCAGCGCCTGCGTTGAAGCTCCGAGCACCAAAGCGGTGCAGTAGTGACGACCCGTTGGAGATATGAGATGGGTGATGAAAGCTGTGGGCGGGGCCGCGGAGCGGAAGGTTCGTAATGACGGGGGAGGGGGCTCGGGGGGGGCGGGGCAATGGCATTACGCGGGTAATGGCCGCGAGGGCTGGTGGCGGCGGGGCGAGCCCGCGCCGCCGCAGCGCGCCCATCCCGACGCCCCTCACGTGCCGGTCTGCGTCAAACCATTCAATCAGGAGAGCCGCTGACGTGTTACAAATGTAATAAGATTATTTACTGATCTTCCGGTTCTGCGTGACTCGACCACGGGACTCCCTCCGACGGCCGGCAATATGCTTCATCAATATGCAAATTGAAACGATGGGGCGGCGTTGTGGATACTGTGGTTTCCGGCGATCGGAAAAATACGGCGCCAGACATCGGAATGTAAATGTTGGTCGGTTTACCATTTTAAATGATTATTTATGCATTTCTGATAATCATAATGCTCTTGACCTACTTTTAGTTCATTTAATGACGCGCTAATATTCAAATGATATTTTTTTTTAAAATTTCGTATGGCGTGAAGTCAAAGGACGGTTGCGTTAATGCAATGCTCACAAAGAGTTAATGAATTTTGTAGCGGGAGTTGTCACATAGATTAAGTGCACTGGAATGTTATGTCAACGTTCTCTCTGATGACATGAAGCGAGATATTTGGGATAATATGACGTCATTATGAGAGCCTTTTTACAAAAATAGACATTGAGGGTATCATATTATTACAGTAGTGAGTTCGGAAGCAGTAGGGTGTTTTTAACATATTTGCAACAATACTGAAAACCTGGATTTTATTGTATCGTTAAAAAGTTCTTTCGTTTTTTTTTTGTGAGTACAATACATTCTAATAGTTATTTACGACATAAGATTCGTATGATATATTATTTCACTAAGAGATTGAGAAATTCTCCACAATCAATCCAGTATTGTAATAAGATGTCACGATACTAATATCGCACAACGTTTTATGTACGTTTCAAAACTTTAAAGTACTGTAATTTTCATTAATATTTGACTTTCATATTAGAAAAGTGACAGACTAGTTTTTTATTACCTGATAGTATGCCTTGATATATTAGATCACTTGTGTTCTAATAACTCTTATTTTGACAGTAATTTCAGTTTCGTTGTTTTTACTGTAGACTACTACGTAGAACATATAAATTTTCTATGTCCATTCCTTATTTTCTCTCATGAAAACAAGGTAATATATTTAATCGGCAACATTGACTATTTCTTTGCTTGAATGCACGATACGTTGAATGACATTTTTATGTCTCCCAAAAAAACAAAAAACCGGCCCTTGCCATCTCTTGAGATCTAAGTATTTTGTGACAGCAGGATATTACATTTAAATGACACCTAAAACGGAACAGAAGTGTTTAAGCAATACGAAGCTTGGAAAGTGGAGCCTTCTTAAAAAGGGTAGAAATAGCATTATTTTACAATGAAATATCAATCACCAAACATTTAATAAACTATTCCTAGAACGATTATCTGTTAATTTACTCATTAATGTTCTAGTTCAACAAAAATAAATTACTAAAGCAAATAAATTAATAAAGAAATTAACTTCCAAACAAAATTGTGGAACTTTTATAAAGTTTCCAAGCGTAAACACGATTTCTTTTTCGATAAACTCTCGCAGATATTTGAAGACTAATTACCGAATGAAGAGGAAGTAAAGAAGAGCAAGGAGAAAAGATAATCCTGCGAAGTAATAGGAATAAGTAAAAAAAAACTGTTATTTGAACATTAAGTAGTATTACAGAAGAAGGGGTGGGAGACTAGAAGGGAAAGGAAATGCAAGAAATGCTTCCAATAAAGTTTGAGATAAAGGGAAAAAAAGAAGAAAGAAATGCGAGAGGGGCGCAGGCGGATCCATGAGGAAAAGAATCCAAGGGATGTAGTCGCCTCCATCCCCGACGCCGCGGCACCGCGTTTTGGCTCTCGCTCCCTCTCTCCTTCATCGCCATCGCCACACCCTCTCCACCCCTCTCCACCCCTCTCCACCCCTCTCCAGTCCCAAACTGGGAGAAGTGGCTCAGGGCATCAACTGTTGTCACTGCAGTGCCTCTGACCGGGAGTTGCTACGTTCGAGTCCCGACGATGGCAGGATTTTCGACACTAGAGCTAGGTCGAATGCTGTCTGCCTGGGGAAGAGTTCTAGCGGCCGGCTGCTCTGATAGCTCGTTTTCCGTTGTTTCGCCGATCAATACCAGGCGAATGCAGCAGTACCCTAACAACTGGGCCACGGACCGCGCGCGATATTTCCTTCCTCTTTCTTAACCCATCCTCACTCTTACTTACACACACGTACACTTGCATGCACCACATTAACACATGCAATGGGACACCAGTCAGGAGCTGAGAGCTTGTCCCGTCTGGGGCGGTGCCCCGCTGGTGGGAGATACCCGATTAAGGGAAACCTCGTTAGCCGATGGTAGGTCGGCGCCGGATCTCAGCATATAGTGGGGGGGATGTTCACCGCCACCTCCCGCGATAGAACATGGATTACACTTAAGGGACCAATGACCTTAGCCGTTGACGCGCACGGAATCATCAATCAATCCAGTCCCAACCCACGTTTTGTTTCTGCTCGTCCCTGCCTCCCGTCTCGTCTTCGTCCCTCCACAGTCGCGAACCCCACCCTCCCCCCAATCCCACCCTCGCTTTCGACCTCATCTCCTGTGTTCTTGTCCTCCTCGCCCTCTGTCGTCACAGCCTTCTCCTCCCACCCGGCCCTTGTTCCGTCTCCTGCCGTCGAGGCCACGCGCACGGTCCCGCAGAGCTCCCCATGCGCCGCAGATCCTACTCCGCCTCCGCCCCCACCCCTATCCCCCACTCCTGCCTGCCCCCAGTGCGCAGAATGTACGCGCAGGGCGGCCGCGCCGAGCTATTATTAGCTCGGAGCGGGCGGGGACGCCGGCGGCGGCGGCGGCGGCGGCGGCGGCGGAGGAGGTGGAGCGCGCTGCCCGGCGTGAGGGCGGGCGACTGTCGGCGAGCAGAGCTCGTATGTGCTCGATCACATGCGACGATTCTCCGGGGATGCCGCGTCCACCCGAGCCGACAGCTGACGAGGAGCCCTGCGCCGCCCCACGCCGCGCCGCCCTCAAGGACTCTTCGCGCGACCGCGCTCCGCTTCATTCGCCGTTTCGTTGAGCTCCGCTTGGCTTCACTCGTCTCGCGCGGTCTTTCGCAGCCTTTGCCGGACTCATCGAGCTCCATTCACTTCGGAGGAGTCGAGAACATCTTCTCACTCTCCGCCTCCCATGTCACATGGTTTTATTTTTTCGTGTTTTACGGCGTGGTATAATGAAATTAATTTAACGCTCCAGGAAATAGTTATGATATTTCGACATAAAATCTCGACTTTTCTTGCTCCTGTCCGAAGTAAATTTTTTTTCGAATAAGTAGGAGAGATAGGAAACCTTTTTGTTCTAAAATCTGTCTGGCCTAGCACCTAATCCGTTCACAGGCTTTTTACCAAAATTAATATTCCGCAATCGATGTTGCTTCCCCTCGAAATTGAAGGCAAAAATTTAATTTTCGATGAAATATTACATGAAATCCTTAGGGCATTTTAGAAATTTTCTTGAAAAAAGGCCTCTCATTTTTTTCCTTTTCTTAATCAGTAGAGAAAAGAAAACTTACGAAAAAGTAAAACTTTAGACTTGTCCAAAATGCAAAATCTTAAAATTTCTTTGACGCTCCCCTCTACCCACCACATGAGCGAAGAAAGATACTTGTTTTTTCAATGAAAGAAAGTCTAAATTACATCTTCAAATAATGTCATGAATAAAATTAGTAATTTATTAGTTAATTTATTATTGGTAGTAATTTTGAGTAAATCGTGAAAAATTTTTAAAAAAATATTTCATAGTATTTTGTTAAAACCCATTCAAAGTAAAAGCGCGCAAATTTTGCTTAAGAAATAATGCAGAGGTTCTGTTATCATTATAGCCTCTGAAATTTTGAAAATTATTAAAGTTCATTTAGATTTTGATGCATGGAGAGGGTTCGTTTTCGTACGCGGTGTTTGATTGTTTCAGATTAGACCACTTGTCGCAGAGCGTATGTGCCTAAGTTTGAATCCCATCTCGGGGAAATATTTTTTTGGTTTGAAAATTGTTTTGCGATTTCAACTATTATTATGCTTCGAAAACATTGCGAATAATGCGAGAGAGTTTGCTATTAATTACCCTTAGTTTCATCTGGTGATTGAGAGATTACTTCCAATATTTCCATGATGTTGTGAAACCTAAAATCCCAAATCCTTTAGGCAAGAAGTATTTATCGTGCTTCATTCATTGTTTTTTCTCATTAGCAGCTAAATTAGTAAGTATATTTTTGTGAAATCAATTATCGAATGGTCTTTTATTACAAGAAACTATCAACATATTCAAAATAATAAAGATAAATTCTTTCTCGCTTGTTTATATTGATAATGGAAAAGAGGGCCTTGAGTTCTTGAAATTCAGTAGAATACTATTCATTTACGAGTATTTTCATAAGTTACTGGAGATTGCAATGATATATTTCTGTGCTGTACTCTTTGAGATACTTGTAAAATGTATTTGGATCTCCAATTCTCTGCACAGAAATTTTGTTGAACCAGAAAAATTGAAGGATCGACATTATGGCTCGTTTTCTTCTAGAGTATTTTCTGTTGTTTGATTTGATATCTTCTAAATGCAATGCATCTCATTTCTACTATTCATAACCTCCAGCAGCGTGTAAAAGCTTTACTTAGGATAACTCCCGCGATCTACGTCTTTTCCTTCTACAGGATCCAGAAACATGTGCCAGCCGTCTGCCATCTTCATTCTCTTCTCCGCGCAGCATCCATTCCCCCTTCTCCGCAACTAACTTTTCACCCCCTCCCGCCGAAAGCGGTTCTCCGCTGCACCCACGTAGTAGCTCCTGCGCTAGCTTTTGCCCGGCTTCTAGCACCTTCCCGGCCGCCGCGTCGGTTAGGCGTGAAAACGTTGCCGCCGGCGACGGTGGCACGCCGCGACGCCCTGGCGGCGGCGTCGGCGGTGGCTGGCACGACCCATCCGATCGCGACTCTGCCCGCAATCTAGTTACCGCCAAGTGGCGCGCCTCACCGCAGGCGCCGAAGGGGCGCGAGGGGGACGAGAGGCGTCGGCGTCGGCGTCGCCGCAGGGAGCGACGACGTCGCGTGACGTAAGCACTTCCTCCCTCTTTCGCCAGCCTCCGCACCGCCTGCGCCCCGCCCCGCCCCGCCCCGCCCCGCTCCGCGCCGGTCGGGTGCGCTCGCCGAGAGCAAGTGAGTGAAAAGGAAAGCGCAATATTTGTGTTGAACACAAGATGGATGATGTTTTGTCGGCGCTATATAGAATTCACCCGCTCTTGTCCCTCCTTCCCTTGCCGCGAACTTCGGGAAGAATCTCTTCCAGGGACTTCGGAAGCATGCGATATTTTTTGTATACATTTTTTTTGCAGCGGGCAAGCGGGCGGGTGGCCCGGTGGGGGGTGGTGGTGGTGGTGGTGGGTTAGGTCGTTGCGTGCCGCGAAGCAACGGTCGAAACGAACGAGAGGGCCGTGTGGCGCGGCCAGGACCGGAATTTTTGTAGACGCGCAGCGGCCATTTTTTTGAGCGCGCCCCCTTATTTATTAATAGCGTGACGTCACGGCACGGGCTCACGGTCGCAAATCTCTCTCTCGCTCGGTGCGTGGCAGAGGGAGGGGGAAAGGGGGGAGAGGGAGGGCGCGCGACGTGGAACGCAAGCGAACGTGCTCTCGCCGTCGCCCGCCAGTGGCTGCTGGCCGCCACGGCCCGTCGGGCCCGGCGCCCCGCTGCCCTTTATCAATTCGCCGCCACACGTCGCCCCACTGCCCAGTGGGTAGTGCCCGACCGCCGCGGCGGACTCGCTGGGGTTCGACCGCACACGTCGCGCCTCGGTGCACCACGCTGCGACCACCGCCGGCGCTGCCACCTTGGCCGCAGGCGGCGCGCCGGAGCCGACGCCCCAACTGCGTCTTGGTGGACGTAGTCCAGTCAGATTAGACAAAACGAGTGAACAAAAACACCGGAGTTTTGAAACTTGGCATGATTGTTTGTTGGTATCTACCGCATATTATACTAAAAATCCTGAAGTGTGTGAGATGAGCGAGAGGTGGGGAGGGGGTCTTTAAAGGTAGTTTTTATATGTGTTTTGCATATATCTTCGTAACTTTAAACCTACCGAAACTATGTTGTATACAAAATGAAAGTAGATAAAATTTACAACAAAAAAGTTTCTCTAAGTTTTTGTCGTAAAATTAATCCTTTTAAAGTTATAGATACGGGAACTTCTAGCTTTTATTTTCAGCAAGCCCCGTTCTTAGATATTTCGCCTTTGAACGCCATCCCCCCTCCTCCGGTTCCCTCCACCACTTCAGTGTATTTGGTGTAATATGCGGTAGGTACTAAGTTTCAAAACTCTTGGAATTTTTTCCTTTTATCACCAGTTTTTGGTCTACTTTGACTGGGCTAAATGCTCTTGTTCTAAACAAGCAGAGGTCACCTCCCCCACAATCCCGGGTAATGGTTCATGTAGTGTAGTTGGTGTCGTTCTGAACAGGCGGCTCGGCTGTGGCTCCGTACCTCGTTCTGAATTGACAGTGGTAGCACCGATTGGAATCCTGATAGGCAACTCTTGATGTTGGGCTCTTTTGTATTGTATCGTTGGAATGTTTTTTTCTTGGTACGAAAGTTCTGAACAAGCAGAGGATATCTCCCCTGCAACTCCAGTTGACTGCTAATAGTGTGATTAGTGTCGTGAACTGGAGCCAGGCAGCTCTCGTCCCCACCTGCGACTCCGTTGTGGCTCCGCGGGTGCACCTTATCTCGTTCTAAACACGTAGTGGCAATCTGTAATTCCGGTTGACAACTCCTGTAGAATCCTCTTGCGGTTGGATGTTGTTGTTTTTCTCGTTATGAAAGTTGTGAACAAGCACATATCGACTCACGTGTGTCTCAGTTTGCGGCTCGTAGTGTTCTCGAAAGCTCATCTAATTTTTCCTTTCGTTAGCAAGTTTCGTACAAGCCGAGATCAACATGTGTCTCCTTTGATGGTTTATGCCTTGATCTTTCGTTCGGCAGGCTACTACTATGTTTCATCTTCGTTTACGACTGTGAGGGTTTTCTTTTTTCTCATCGTTGATCGTTGAACGTTGAACGTTGAACATTGAACATTGCTCCACAAGTTCGCTTCGAAGTTTGAGAAATTGGCTTCTAACTTTATTTACCTCGCTCTTTTCTTCTCTCGCGTAGTCCTTGGCATCCGCTTTGTTATTATTTTTCACTTCTTCGTTACTGGATACATAATATAACAGACCACTGTTACCGAACCTTTGTACCACTGTTACCAAACATTACCACTGTTAGGTAACAGATTTTTGTGTTCTGTATTGACAAACATCGTTCGTCGTTGTTTTCATAAAGAAAGGATCTACTGCCCTCCCAACGCGCTTCTACCATTTACTTCGTAATATAAATATTGTTTTCTTTTTAACCAAGGAAGTGTGTTATTCGATTCAAAAAAGTCAATGATTTACTCGCTTATACTGTCCACATTATTCACTTCATTATTGCTAGTTCATTGCAATTTCAATTTACTCTATTCTTTGTTTTCCAAGTTTCACCCCCATTTCCTTATTATTATTATTATTATTAATATTATTATTATTTATCATTTATTTAATTACTAGTTTTGATTTTTTTATTCACATGATGAATAAAAAGACTCGTCTAGGTAGTTTTGGGAGCCCGTTAACACTTCCGGTGTTTTTCCCCACATTCGCAATCTTTCCAAACTAATTTCTGTTCTTCCTTCTACTCCTACCACCGCCTGCAACTCCCCTTGTCTTAGCACTCATTACATTTGCGCTGATGTTGGAGATGGTCATCAAGGGTACAACAGAGAGAGCTCCGTTGTTTTCGTGTTTCACAAGCCGTTGCCCATTCACACAATCGCATCAGCCGACCTCCTCTAATACATCCTTAACAGCGCTCTTACAAGTCTTCCACATTCCCACTACGAGTTCCCTGCATTAAACTCGCAGCCATTTGCGCAGGCCCGCTTGATTCCTTCCCCATCGCCAAGTCGGCCGGACGATGGCCCGCATTGAACCGCGCTTGTCTCCGGCTGCATCTCTGGCCTCGGCC
Organism: Acheta domesticus; assembly: GCA_031308135.1. NCBI lineage: Eukaryota > Metazoa > Arthropoda > Insecta > Orthoptera > Gryllidae > Acheta > Acheta domesticus. The sequence goes on from JAHLJT010009436.1 coordinate 233,659,060, forward strand.
TCGCTAGTCCGGGCGCCGTTTTCGCCGCCGGTCGACGTAGTTGCCCCGACTCCCCACCCCACCCCTCCCCCACGCCGCCGCAGTTCTCGCCTTTATACCTAAACTCCTTCCTGCATCGCCTCCCACCCCTCGCGGAGGTCGTCCGCCCTCGTTTTCCTCCCCTCCGCCGCTCCCCCCCGCCGTGCCACGCCTCTTTTCAGTGGCTCTGCGTGCGCCGTTGCTAGCGCGGCGGTGCCTTCCCCGCGACGCCCTTGCCGCATCCGCCCCGCTGCCGGCGCGCGGCCTACGCCGCCCCGCGCCCTGGAATGTCGGAGCGTCCTCTCCCAGGCACCCAGCCGGACCGCTTACCCAGGCGGCCCTGCCCCAAAGAGCAGCCCTGACGCCATCGCCTCGGGCAGTCGCGGGCGCACGGGTTGTTTGCCACCGGTTGTTTGCCAATATTTTATCTTGGTTCTCAATGCTTTATATTAGTAGTGTCAAGGTCTTCTACTAGTGGCAGTAACATGTGTCATGGCACCGTAGCATGCCACGAGTTTCTCTGCGCAACGAGCGTCGGGAAAGGGAACTATTACGAGTAGTACTCGTAGTATCAACCTCGCCGTTTTACTATAAGGATGGCGTTGTCTCTGGTGGCAGGTTAATGAACTGCGTGGAGGGGCGATTTCGTCGTGGCACTCGTGACATCGACCTTGAAAACACTGCTTTGTATGTTCAATGTTTTATAAAGTATATTGTAACTTGGTGTCCAATGCATTATTATAAAAAACCTTGCATATCGCTGGGCTGGATACACTGTACCCTTTTATCCCTCTTGTACGAGTACAATAATATTTGGATCAATCAGCAACTTACACCTAATATCAAGACCTAAAATTTATTCTCAATTTGTTAGCTTCACTGATTTAAATGTTTTGCAGTTCTTCCAATTTTATGTCCAGAATATATACATTTTCCAAATTGATGTCAAAAAATGTAATGTTCTCTAAATTAGTACTGTAATTTTTGTAAAGGTGTCAAATTTATTTTCATGAAACGATAGAAAAAGAAGAAAGATGAAATCTGACTTAGTTTTTGAAGTACTTGCTTACTTACTAGCCAACGCCCACCCTTGGCAGGTTAGCCATTTCAAGTTTCTGAAGTTGAGGGTTTATTGAAGCGATATACAGGTTCTTTTCATCCCTATTGTACATTGCGTTTTGGATTAATCAGCAGTTTGACCAAGTTACATGTAATATTTTGACTTTAGTTCTCGCAGGACTAGATTCTTAGTGGGGGTTGGCATTGTCATGAGCCACTCGTAGAGGGGAAAGGAGAGGAGCGTGAGGGGAGGAAGTGGCCCGGTCGAGTTCAGCTCGTTGGGAAGGCCTGGCTTCCGTTTTCTATTTCGGACATCAATATTCCTGTTCTAGTGTTTTGAAAACAGCTCTTCATTTGTTCTCCAAGTCTATTGCTAAGTCATTATTTCACACTCCCCTTGTTTGTTCTTTGTTCCCTTCTCTGTACTTCATTTCTTTGCTTTTTGTCAGCTAGCTCAGATATTGCTATATCTTGGTTTATGCAGAACTTTGTGTTTTTGTTTCGTGTACAAGACTTGTTTATGCAGGTTCATATTCAAGATTTCGTATGTGATAGCGTTTGATCTTCAGCGATTCTCGCTCAGTATAATGTTACCTTTATTCATTTTAGCTTTTGCAGACTTATTTTGGTAGATGTTTTACCTTCATAGGCTGCGAGATCTATGCACCGATTCGTATTCAGTCCGGGCTAGTAATTATTCTTTACCTTATACGAAGATCTTATCCAATGTTCTTCATATAATACTGAGTGACCTGTCAAGAAGTGGAATATTCATTTTAGTACGATATACTGTTCGTTTTCATTTCTGTGCTTTTTTATTTTATTTAATTTGGAATAAACAATTCCAGTCAGTGATGGCTTGAACATAGGTAATTGAAACTAAGTAGTATAATGGTATCAGTGAAACGTGTCTTAAGTGGCTACTAATAGTTCAAGTGAAAATACCATTAGTGCATGCAGTTCAACTGGCCGCTTAAGCTGATTATGAGAACACGAGAAACGGCCATCCCGCTTAATTTCGCAATTTGCAATTAAGTTAAGAATGCATTGCTACTGAGTGCATATTTTAAATTACATTTCAACTACAAAATACCGGAAGTTTTTTTCGCACGTATGCACTTAACATCCGTTTAAATCTAGGAGATCAAGGACGGGCCCCATCGAGGTTTCTTCTATAAACTGGTTTACGTAAGAATTAGATTTAAATCTTTAGGTATTGTATTGTTAGAGACGTTATTACCTAAACTTCTGATTGATGAATTCGTCTTTCAACGCTTATCAGATGCTTACAAAATGAGTCGAAACCGCCGCCATTACTAATCGTTCCATGAAAACTCGAGCGATCCTTTACACTGAGACCCGCCCATAAAAAACCTTGCTTATTTTTCAGTATCTGTCTATGTGCACAACAGTTGTACGTTCATTGTGAAAAAAGAAGTACTGGCTGAGTTTAGGTCAGAGTCAGCCCTGCCGAGAGCTACAAATTCTGCCGCTGTGTGGCCGAGAATTATAATGGCTGATTGCTTTATTTGGTAGTTTCCTGTGAGTTATCCCATCAATACCAGGTGACTGTCGGATCAGTACTCCATGACCAACGAACCGCACGTTATCTTTCTTTTCTCTTTGTTGTTCTATCTTCTTTCCTTACAAATATACATACACACACACACACACACTAATATGCACTACACTGCCACACATATTGGGAGACCGGTCGGAATTCAATCAAACAGTGAATCAAAAAAGTGTGATATTCTTTGACCCTGCGCAAATACCGAAAATGTTCCTACATCTCGTAAACTTTCTGCTTTCCTACATCTCGTAAACTTTCGACTTTCCTACATCTCGTAAACTTTCGACTTTCCTACATCTCGTAAACTTTCGACTTGCCTACATCTCGTAAGCTTTCGACTTTCCTACATCTCGTAAACTTTCGACTTTCCTACATCTCGTAAACTGACAGCATTTTAACATTTACTTGTTCAAAATGATTGAACTATATATTGCTGAATAATGTAGCATAAGTTCTTCAATGTATATAATTTTCTTTCAATTTGTTATTTATTTTGGTGGCGCGCTGTTGATGTTCCATTGATGATCTCCATGTAACGAAATTCGATTATTATGAGACTATCAAACCACTCACATACAATATCATTGTATTCCTAGAATTTGAAATCTTCTTCCCATTAGTAGTCTTGAATTTCCAAGAACTCAGAGTATGAACAAAGATCATTTGTTACCTGGAACACAAATTCATAGGCCCCGGTTGGTAAGCAGAACTGGACATCCGTGTTCTCCGTAACATGACACTGCCAACGGACAAATGAAGGTTCCAAAACAATGATTTTCACCGGGATTTAACTGTTTTTAGCTTTACCTATCAAAGTCGCAAAATTGCTGATCATTTACAAAAGGGAATGTGTCCCTGTCTTATAAAAAAATAATTCGGTGCCACGAAAAAATGGTTGTTAATGGAAGGGACCCCTCAATTGAGCTCCTTTTAGCACTCGATTTCACTGAAAATCGTTTTGCTTAATCGTTTGCAAATCGTTTCACTGTTTGTTACGGTTATTAACTTAAATAGGTCTATAAAAAGCAAATATCATGCGCGATTGAAGTTTATAAACCGAGACAACAACCAAGGTTCGTAACCAACCGGCTGAATTATTTTCGAAATCGGCTGAGTGTCGTTCAATAATTTTCATAGTACCACCTATTTGTAAGTAAAAAAATATAAATAAGAAATACAATTTCTTTGAGTACTCATCCGCCATCTTCAGCTGCAACTATTTGGATCGACTGTTCGTAACGGTTAAATCTTGCCAGTAGACGCCAGCCATTAAGGGCGACTTTTTCTTCCTCCGGTCTCTTTAAGTCGAAAATAACAGAACAGCATTACGAAAAACAACGTGGTTGTGTACCTCCTTGTTTGCAGAGAGAGCCCTCCCTTCGCCTCGCGTTGTGTCATCTCTTCTCCTCGCGTCCGTAACGAGGAAACTCTCTGGCATTTCCCCGCGATACCCCGCAGCGCTCCGCGCGCGCACATGCTTAAGAGACTTTTGCGACGCGCGCGTCCCCGCCGCCATTCGCCGCGTTACCGAGCCCATATAATGAGTATGGCGGGGCGTTCATTATGGCTGTGACGCGCGTTTGTGCTGGGCGTCTGGGTGGGAGTGGGGGGTGGGGGGCAGGGGAGCGAGCAGAGCAGCGCTGGCTCCGTGCGGGCAAGGTGGACGCTCGCTGGCGACAGAAGGGCGGGTCAGAGGCCACACTAAAGACCACAGTGAGAGCGATACCGAAGCTTGCACAATGGTGTCGGAGCAAACGGGAGTGGATGTAGATCAGGGGCATGAGAGAGAGAATACGGTGGCGTATTGGACATCATTAGGTCAAGTTGTACGAACGAGAAGAGAGATGTAACTAGGCGTGTAGGATGCTAAATGGGCAATAGTGACAGTAAACGCAAGAGCGTGTGTCATGAGAGTAGGAAAGCTGTGTGTGTGTGTGTGTAGGTCACATATGTGGGGAACGGTGACTGCTATACGTTCGTGAGCAAGAGAACTGCAAGGGAGGAGTAGAAGCAGAAAACGATGTACGCAAGGGGAGGAGGAGGCATGGGCGAAAACATGTAGAATTAACGGCGGTCGCAACGAACGCAAATGTAAAGGAGGTAACGATGACTGCCAATCACCACCCACACACTGAATCGAACGCGAGAGCGCCGGAAATATTGAGAGGGCGCCAGCGGGGAGATAGCGGCGAGAAGGTCACTGAGGGCGGGCAGAGGCCGTGGGTGCGCAGCCGTGGGATTGATTCCCTCGCCCCAACGGATGCCACACGCTTCACGCGTGCCTGTGGGGAAATTGATACGCAAGACCTTTGTTTACGTGGGTGGACGACGAGGCGCGGGACAAACGGTGGCGCAGCGCGGCGGGGGACGCGTGCGGGGAGATAACGCCGGCCGGCGGCGGCGTGCCGGGTGGGCGGCGAGTCTAAAAGGGCAGACGCGAGCCTTTGAATGCACCTCGCGCCGATGCACAATGCACCCAACGATGCCAGAAGCGTGCATTGGGAATAGCGCATTCTGCTTCGTTTCCAAGCAACGTTGCAGTAAACGTTGAACTCGCTTTTTGAAACATTTCAAAAAGTGAATAAAAATGAAATAAGATAGTGTAGATAGAGGGTGATTGAAGTGTCTGCTGGAGGTGCTTGGAGTGGAGATAGCTAACGAGAGACATGGGCAATGTTCTCTCGTTTCAACCTACAATCAAAAGGAACGAAATGTAATATCCAGGGTGCTTCATTTACATGAAAGCCTCAGCGTGCCTATTGAATCTGTGACAAACTTGCCTTCGTCGCCCTAACTCTCAGATATTCGGGAGGACATATTCTTCTCGTTTTCATTATTTAAAAAAGTTTTCTTTTCACTACATTCGACATTTCGTGGCACGAATAACTCAGAAATGGCACTCGTACGAACATGCTTTAATTACGTCCCCCCCCCAAAAAAAACAACTGCATGACAAGTATCCTTATTTTCCTCTTCCCTTATTTTTACAGTCTACTTTTTACGAATTGATGAGTATTATTATACAAACTGATATTGATATTGTAAGCTGAAAACGACTCAAGCTGAAACTAATGGTGCTTCAGAAATCCTCAGACTTTCTTGTACTAGTTTTTTAAATTTATTTAGTTTCGTCTAGATTTTTAGTATTGCCCCTTTCTCTCCTCATCTGTTATCTATTGGCGCTTAAAATAAATATTTTTTCAAATTTTAGCAATTTTCGCTCCACTAATAGTAAAATTGAAATATATTAGAAGAATTAGCGAATAGTAAAACTTTGCCCTTTATGCAAAATTTCATTGAAAAATGTTGATCTGTTTTTGAAAAAAATGTCGTTAGAGTTCTTCTGAAAATTCACAATTGTGAACTAATTTCTACAGAGAACTTTCGAGTTTTCCAGGAAATTCGTAAGAAACCATGTGAAGCACTTGTAATCAAATGCAACAATGTATTTAAAACGACCGTAATATAAATATTAAGGACGTGAGAGTTCTCTAAAAACAATTTCATCTGAGTAATTTTTGAAAAATCAAAAGAATACATCAAATTCGCATTTGTTACGATGTTCGGAAGATTTAGAACTAGTTGTATAAAAAAGGTTAAAGAAAATATTTGGAGTCGTTTAGAAGAAATTTGTTTTTAATTTTACCTTCAGTTGTTGGAACTTTCGTCGCTTTAATTGAAAATTAGCGATTTTGCTGCACACTGATGATCTCCTCCTTTCCCTATTTATTTATTACTTAACTTTATTTATTTATGACTTAACTGACCAATTTATAAGCAGAAGACACAAATATACATTATATTTATAATATTTCATATCTCGGAGTAAAGGATCGATACAAAACATAAATTTTGTCTTGTTGATGAGTGTTTATTCCTATCTTAGTTGTCGACTTTCCACTTCATTACACACGTTTGATTGAAACAAATCTAATATATTAAAGTCATAATCGTTTATATATTTGCACGTTATTATTATTATTATTATTATTATTATTATTATTATTATATTTTGTACATTAAATGATATACACATGATACATTTTCCATCATTATTTTGGTAGGCATCTTCGACACAATTTAGTCCAGTGAGGTCCGCGCCAGACTCTCACAAACGGATTGCTTTCATAACGCGGCTTTCCTCGTCTCCGTTGAATCCACCTGTCCAAATTAATGCTCCACCGGCAGATACTTTTTTCTCTTCTGGCGCCAAGAGACCGCTATAACCTTTGAAGAATAACTCGCGTGAACTCTCCAGAAATAGACCAGAAAATCAGCCGGAGGGAAACAAATTATCTGTGAAAGAAGATAGCTTTGAGTTCTTTGAGGAACAATAAAACTAATTATATGGGTAATTATTCTCTTAAATTCGATTCTTACTTGCAAAGTTAGGGAGAGAGAAAGAGAGACTCAAATGTTAGAGAGGTAGGCACAAAAAGCTTTGTTCGAAAAGAGGGAAATCGTGCCACCGAAGGAATTTGGGAGTGAGAAAGCAAATGAATTTAACCTGTGATGCCTATTATGCAAAATTCTTGGTAGTTCAAAGAAGAAATTGAGAATAAATTGAACTATCTCTTAGTATTTATTGATGAATACGAGTCTTCGTTTCAACATTCTTCGTACTCAAATACTGCTGGGAATAAAGAACACTTGATCGTAAACTTACTTTTATAATACAATGTTCTCTAAAATTTTGATTAAACATATTTATTTGAATCTAATAATATTTTCTGTATTTACCTAGCATATGCAACAAAAATGCAAACAAAATAACAGTCTCCTAAAACATTTTTTATAAAATTAGGAGACACATTCTCACACAAATCTTATTGCTCCATTTCCAAGTCCTTGATTGAACGCACGTCTAAACAAACGCTTAGAAACACGCCGTTAAAATATCTTCCCTTCGGACATTGTCCTCTTGTTCATTCTCACAAACTTGCATGCAGCGAGCTGCTGACTAGAATCCGCCGCCTCGCATGCGGGAACCTCCCAAATTAGAAACGTTAGCAACCCCCCCCCCCTCCCCAGCGGAGTCTTTCGCCCGCAACTTCATTTCGCCCACCTGCGGTTCGTTTGCCTGTCAATAAGCCCGGGGCTGTACGTTACCGTTTCAAAACGTGTTTACACCTTTCGTAGCGTTTTTTCGCGCGTGGGTGGGCGGGCAAGCGAGCGGGCGGGCGGGCGGGCAGCGGGCGGCGAGGCCGCCTAATACAAAATCGATTGCGCGCCCGCCCATTGAGTGACCGCCGGCACGCCCGCGTTCCGGCCATTGTCTCGTGAACGGCTCGTTGTCGTTCGAAATGTGCACATTGTGTCGGTAGCCGATCGCGGACGTGCTCTCCACCCGAACACATCGTAACACCGTGTCCCCGCTGCCTTTTGACCTTTCGTTAAGCAGAAAATGCGGCTGCAAGAGTCTCTGTATTGATTATGTAGGATTCGGCGTTCAGAAATAAATGATACTTTTGATGTGTTAATCGAATTGGTGAGTTGTCGGAATATCCGCTTTGCGGTGTTTGCCTCAATACACAAGAGTTTTTCGCATTGTTGTGCCGCACGTTATTTCGAGTCCACGTCTATCGTTTCCCTTTCGTGGCGAATAACAGGAGCACATGCGTCATTGTTTCATAAAAGGCTATTGGCGAAAAATCCTCTTTGATTTATTGCTCAATTATTTCGAAACACCTAAAATGATACAAAAATATTACCCCGAAAGACATTGACAAAGATTTTAAAATCGCACAATTTTGATAATATAAGTGCCTCTAATTTCGACAGGAGTGCATCGCGACTAAATTACTCACGAGTAATTCTCAATAAAATGAGTTTTTAGTAAAATATTGGCAATGGTGTGATACAGAATGAATGTCTTCAGCGTGGTCAGTCAATATGAAAGTTGACGCGGAATGTGAAAATTTTATCGCAGTTTGTATAAGGTGATTCGCATATTCATTTTCCTTCTCCAAACGATATTCAGTCCTGCGGCGCGTTGAGTACGCGTGGAATCATTGTTATTCTGCAGGTTGCGCCGCGTTGGCTTTTAAAAGCAAAGAGAGAGAACTCTGCGGCATTCGTTCATGTACATAAATGATGTTTTCCATGTTTGGGAATTTTCATTTCCGGCGCGCTACGTGAAATGAAAAGAATGTTCAGTATTTTTACGCGCTACACAATTTGCGAAGGCAGTTTCATTTTTCAATTATTTCTCTGAAAAGAGTGCAAAGAACAAGAGCGTACTCACTCACGCCGGCTTACATTTCAGATTTGAATTAAGCGCGCTGCACTGCTGAATCGCGCGCGGGATGTCGCGTTCCAACGCTGTCACCGCAAGACTCGCCGACGGTCTCTTCCATTCGAACTCGTCCGACGCACCAGCACGCAGCATCGTGTCCGAAAAAATGTATCGCGATGTGGGCATCTGAATCGCTTTATATTGCATTGATTTTGCGATCGGATAATAAGAAGAGATTTAATGGCCGCCTTGCTGTTCACCTAAAGCCCATGGGCCCTTTAATGTGGAATTGAAATACGGCGTTCGATCGCCTCCCTTCTATTGTACGCGGTGAAAGGGTTTTCGATTAACAATTGAATTATAGAGCCGCGCAGTTTGCCTGCTCCTACGTTGGCACTCTCGAGCAACCGCGAGCTGGATAGCGACACGCCCGTCGGGCTGGCTCGTCCTCGCTAGTAGGTCAACGGATGCTGGTGCTGCTACTACCGGGATGGAGTAAAGAGAGCATCTCAAGCACATCGTTCGTGATTTCAGTGGGAAGAGATAGACAGTTTTGAATACTCCAAGGAACCAAATTGCTTATTTACGAGACAAAACCCAAAAAGGAGTATAATTGCATAGTTGTTCTTAAATGCAATAACAAGGCGAGCAGTCAAGTTCTTTTTTCAATGAAAGGGTTAGAAAAACGTATCTCATTTATTTGGGAGAAGAATGATTAAATGAACTCTATAAAAAGTAAGCAAGTATAAGGAGAGCATAATAAATTGTCGTAAAGGTTTTTGTTAATAAATTAGTCGCAAATTTAACATTTATTAGGCAAAAAATAAATATGACGCTTTCTTTCGTCACAAACTGTTTGACTTTAATAAGTACATGAGTGTCTAAACGTAAAGTGATGCATTCCTTGAACAAGGCAGCATCTTAATTTTTATCTATTAGTCATGAATACTAGTATTTGAAATAGGCACTGAAAATTCAATGACACTTACTGTTCACATACACGTCCTGATGCTTTCGAACCGGGGACGTATAATCTTTAACGATATTTATTAGTGTGTATATGCAAACGCATAAATCATGCATAATTATTGTAGTAAGCAATAGTTTGTCTCTCAATTGAGATATCACTTTTCTTCAGCGAACATTTTAGACATTCAATCCGCAAATGAGTTGTGATTGGTAGTTAAGACTATGTCCAAATATGCACCTTATTATTTTCCTTCCTTTCCTTGTTCACAGAAATTATACAAATTGATAATTATGGAAAGAAGGAAAGAAGTCCACCACTTCCTCTTTTGAAAACATTTAAAACATTCCTCGTCTCTCCATTTGTTTAAATATGGTGATGGTGATACAGTCTCAGAAAGTATTGTGAAGCACGCATTCCTTCCATGACGGTAGACAACTTCGATCTAGTTGAGCAATGCGAGTTAATTTAAGCAAAACATTCTATTGTCTTCACCGACACCGAGATCGCATACTGAACTTTTCGATTATTAAGAGCAGGATATAATGATGGTTATTTTAGAAAATCTTGTTCTTTTCCTGTTTCCATATTCCAAATAATATTCGTTTATTCTCTACATGAAACAATATATTACAATATACACTACAGTGAGGGCTCGTCATACAATGTGACATTTCAAAATTTGCTCTGACCTCTTATCGAAAAAATATATTGTAAATAAAAGAATTTTTACTTACATGAGAAGTGTAATATAACAAAGATATAATAAAAATATAAAAATAATAAATATAATAATAATTAATTGTAACAGACACCTTACTTCTATTTTGTAAATACCCGTATAATATAAATAAACCATGAAAATTGAACTAAAATTAATGAATAATATGTGGTTAATAAAGTTTCTTTTACATTGTAACTTTTGTTGGAGATCATTGATAACCTATTGAGCTCATTCGTAATTTGATCGTACATACAATACTCTTCATTAATACCCGTTTGATTACTACGTATTATGAATAGTGGGACTACTCCATTTTAAAGAATACTTGGAGTAAATCCACGTCCAAACCTTTCAGTGTATCTTACTACTTCGCCGAAAATCTTGATACATTTATCATGATCAGCTAACCAGATCCAAATGAAAACCAACAAAAACTACCATACGGTTTATTTACTGTCGCAAAATTTACGGGAACATGCCTTCAACGTGCCCAATGGAGACAACAGCATGCAACGTATGCTAATATAAACAGAAGAATTGTTTTTTAATCCAAATGAAATAGAGAAAATCTCGTACTCTATCCCCTTTCAGAACAAGATTCGCAAAGTTTTCAAAAAAAAAAAAAAATGTCATGGTCGAAATTTAATATTATGGTAAACCGACGCAGGATTCTTCAGATAACACATTGTCATTCTGTCCTTACGATATTGAATGATTCCGTTATGTAAGATAAATAATATGTGATGCCATACTATGTTATGATCTATATGTTATATTAATGAAATGATGGATGAAATCATAAATGTCTGTAAACACCTTCTATAAATCACTGTAGTCGCTAATAACCTTCGTCGTTTATGCGACAAAAATAAAGAGAAAAATAAGCTAATAATGTTTTTACAACAATTAAAAGTCACAATTGCTTTATTCTGGAACCCAAATTTGAATGTTTATCCGGTTCTTATGAAACAAAGGGAAATTCTGTTCCCGCCGTGCATTAATACATGATGAGTTACCTACCATTCAGGGCAAATTGCATGCTTTTAACCCGGAAATGGATAGGGGATGATATGTTCCCCCTGTCTTTTGTTTGTCGTTTGAAATTTTCGCGAATATAAGTTCGCGAGGGTGAAAGTTTGTTCATTCTCCTTTACAGTTAGGGTTCGTCTGTCGCATATGCTGTTGTTTGTCTGGCACACTAGTAAAGGAAATTAAATACACCTGTATGCGTGTATGAAGACATATACGTATATGAAGGTCTTGATGATCTCTACTATATACCTTGATAAAAGTATAAACTAGCGTAGGAGTAAAGCAAAAATCATTGAATGATTGAAATGAAGTGTGTAACCAAGGTCAAAGTACAAAACAATATACGAAAATGCATGCTTCAAATGCAACAAAACCTGTCTCCCAAGAACACGGATTAAACCTGTTTTTCATGCAATATCTACAGTGAAACAAATTTACTGTTTTCTCCAAACAAATATTCAGTAATCTTATTTGTGTAATTTAATTCTATACTTTGTGGTAAAAGAACGCCCCACAAATTCATCAACCCGTGTAGCATTCATATATACGTTCCAGCGTTAACTTCTTTAAATGAAATTCCTTGCCATTTGTTCGTTGACAAATCATTATTATCTTCTATCCCTCTACATGCCCCCAGACGTTTGAATATTTATTTTGAAACACTTTTTTATGGAGAAGATTATAATACCTTAAACCATACAGTTAATAACTGTTAATTACAGCATTATTAGATATAGTTCGTACGACAATGATTTCTTTAAATTTTTACAGGACTCTAGAGAACTAGCTTAAGATTCACAATTTAAAAAAAACTCCTAGTATGTGATATTACGGATGAATATCCTGTGGAGTTGAAAAGAGTCTCTTTTCGGTCGCAGAAAAAGAGTAGAAGAAATACTATAGAATCCCTGCATTAGCAGCAATTAAGCTCTTGCTCCACAATTTTAAGCATTTAAATGTTTATTTTGCTCATAATAATGCAAATCATAGCAATACATATTATTATTATTATTATTATTATTATTATTATTATTATTATTAAATTAATCCTATTATGATAAGAAGAGTTTCTGAGAAATATAAACATACTATCAAAAGTTCCGCAAGGGAAAGAGATTTAGAAAGATAACCTTTAAGAATTTACCGACAGTTTATTCCTACTTAATTATATTCATTTCATGTTTCAGATATTTCAAATATATATCTCAGTGAAAATAATCTTATCAGAATTGTGAAATTTATTTGACACTTTTTTTTTGTTTAAAATCGAACAGCAATTTCCATTTCAGATAGAAATGTTAGATATCTCATTCATAGTTCAGAGGTATATATGTACAAAAAATCTATCTGAATATTGTGAAAAATTATATGAACCTTGAAATTAACTTTTTTTATTATGGGAGTATTTTGATCTTAATGTCAGTAAAAGAAGTATATTTATATCTGCTTTAGTTTAGAAGTTATGAGAGTTTAACTTATGCGCTGCACATTTACGCAACACATGTTACTAAATCTTCAAACTTAATTATCTGTAAAAGTAAATTTTTATATTGGTTTTAAAAATAACTTTTTTCTAATGTGATTTCTCTCAAATTTTCAGGAGCTCATTTACAGCTACCCATAGCTACAGATTCGACTATTTTCAACGTAGTCACTCTTAACATTTCAGAAATAATAAATTAATTATAGGTGAAAATATGTAAAATTCCATGTCAGAAATAAAAAACAAAAAAAATTCTAATTCATTAACAATCATTGCTATTTGCATTACAAGTTGTAGCCCGAGTACATTTCTACAGACGTAAATAAGAATGTTAGCAAAATTTTAAAAATTATGTTATCAAACATTAAAACAGTAAGTGCCTCCACATTTTGCAGCCGCCATTTTCTATGGTAAATTAACATATTTAAAAACTGAAATTTTGTTTGATAGATCAATTTTTGGAATTAAAATATGTCAATCTTTACACTTACAAATTTGGTTAAGAAAGGATTAACAGTTTTGGAGAAAATAAAATTTAGAGTTTGTGAAATGTTTTAACTGTAGCTACCCCCTTAAATGAAAGTATATTGATTGTGTGCTTCAATTATAATTAACCCATATGTTAATGATATTGTAAACCTCACTTTCTTTTTCAAGAGAAAATAATTAATGTGTTTCAGTTGTGTGAGATCTATAAATAATACATTTAAAGCAATATTTTTGAAATTTCCTCTTCAGTATATTCAAGTCATAATTTCTTATGAACTTGAAAAAAGAAGTAGTCGACGTAGAAATACAGAAAGTACTTCAGTGATGCAAACATTTCATTTAAATTTTCTTTTATAAGTTATATTATTTTATTAAGTTTTATTAAGTTTTGCTTTTAGCAAAACTGGTACTTACTTGCTTTTTTTGCTTTGCTTTGCGTTGCCTTGCTTGCATTTTCTTTTTTGGGGGGAGGGTTTAACCTCTCATTACACCGCTAAAGTAAAAATGCGCTGCCCTAACTTCACCGCCGGGAAGAAGTGTGATTCGCAGAATAATCTTGTGCAGAAATGCGTCCCTAAAAAGCGAGTTAAGGCGTGAAAATCATTTGTAATTATTAAGGCAGCTGGAAATTCATTTTCAATGGGCACGTGCGACCGACCTAATGCTGTGCGTTACCAAGAAGCGGCGAGCGGTTCCTACTGCGCTGAGCTAAGCTGTGCTGAACTGTGCGCCGTGACCTTGCACGTACAAGTCGTGTTGGCGGTGGCGTCTCCCTTGTGTCCACCGGGACGCCGCCCCTGCTCCCCCACGTTGCTGGTCCCCCTTCCCCGCACCGTCCCACATCACCCCTCACCTCCCCTCCCCTCCCCGCTCCCTCCCGTCCCGCTCCACCCCGCTCCACCCCGCTCCACGCCGCGCCCCACCCTGCGCTCCGCCCCATCGTGCTCCCCGCCCCCACACAGCTCCGCGCCCCGCCCCGGGCGTGGCCTGCAACGCCTGGCCCGCCCTAATTGCGTTCGCGGCGACGGGGGCGGCAGCGGGGGCAGGGGCGGGCGCGTTGGAGGCGGCGGAGGCGGTGGCGGCAGCGCACACGCGACAGTCGAAGGGGCCGGACCCGCACTGCGTTCGCCCTGCCCTCTCTGACGTCCGTCCATGCGGCACGGCGCGGCAGCGCTCCTGCGGCCCGGCCCGACTGGGATTACGCCGCACTTCAATTTGCGAGGACCGCGAGTTATGCGCGGGATTATACGGGTGCTGGGGCGTGCACCGCGAAAAATTTGGCTGTATGGGTGTGTGGGACGGTTGTTGATAAAACACGTCGCTACGCTGCGTGTACTTTCCTTTTTATAGTATTTTATACTCCGTTTCTGTAATGAGTATTGACATACACGTTTTATTTTCTTATTTTAATCAGCTTTCATTATTCTGAAGAAGTACAATATCAAATACTCGATAATAATACTCGGGGCTTAATATTCTTTGTATTGAGCTTATACAAAGCACATTCACTTTCAAAAGGAACAATGGTTTACGAATTGTAAATCGAACGTATCGATTAATGAAACCAAAGAACCCGCTTTTAAATTGGAAATGGCTTCAAAATTATGGATATCACGTCTCAGACATTTGGTTTTGAATCAATTAGGTCGTTACGATGTGACTAAAATAGATTTTTGAATGTTTAACAAGAAATATTAAAACTTACAATCATATTTGGTATATACGAGTATGTTAGTATAAAAACACGTTCGGTTAAATAACTACAATCAGGGACTACGAATTTTTCCGAGGTATTAATTTTTTGGGAGCAGATGAGAGAGACACGGTGAAGAAATGTAACTTTTAAATAATTTAACATTCCTATTTTATGTATTTTTCGGTTTATTAATTTTATCGCATGAATTAAGTAGCATTTATTTAATCATACATTTCTAGGAATTATCAGTTATACGAAAATATTATATTTACATGTGATGATTGTATTGTTTCTCATTCTTAAGTCAATTATTTTCCTATTCAAACCTACCAAAATAAGAAATAAATTTCAGAATAAATGAATTTATCAATGTGAATCACTGTTATATTTTAAATTAGCACTAAAACTCATCTTTTTCAATATTACTGAAACCATTATGAAGAATAAATTAGGAAACGAAACAAGTTGTCATTTTAATTCAATACAGGATAATAAATGATCACATTAGAACGGCAGAAGTTTCACTGTAATGAAATAATTAATTTATATTCATTATTAAATTAAATAATTAATTTTTAATTAAAGTTATTAAATTAAATGATTAATTTAAAACGACAAACACAATTACTAGAAACAAATAACATTATACTTGTAAGCTTCTTTCAGCATTTCACGATCTGAACGTTGAATATGCTCTGGTTTGTTTTGTAGCATTGAAAGGAAAGTACAGGGATTTCGGGGCTACAGAAAGAAAACAAGCGTCTTTCCCTTATGTTATGGGGATTTAAGAAAACTGTAATTGTATCTTGAGGTAAACGATTTTTTTTCCAGAATAGGCACTACTCTTTACATGATATGCACATTCTTCATAGGAAAGCTTTTGGATTGTCTAAAATCCCTCGCGTCAACTTAATGTTCGGAAGAACAGAGCATTCACTATTTATAAAAAGATAGTTGAGTATACAACTTGCAGATGTTTTTCCTTTTAGCTCCAACCTTTTTTAAACCTGGGATAAGAATTCAATTGCTTCACAATATCTATATTTGCATAACGGACACCATAATAAAGTTTGCAACGATTTCTCCGACGTATATGCCGACATCACGAGAGCAAAACAGCACCCAGTATAGGAAAAAGTTTACAAAGCGTCGTTTTTTGGAGCTGGGCGGCGGATGTGGAGGCAATCTAAATCGAAAAGTTTTGGAATGTGGAGAGCATATCCGGTAGAACTTACGACGACGATCTGGCCTCTGAGAAATCTCTCGAAACAAGCAGCCGGGAGGGGTGGAGGAGAGGGCGGGGCGCCGTAAAAAGAGACGACGCAGCGGGATCACCTCGCCGCTCCGGCGATCCTGGTCGCTCGCAAAAAATATCGGCAAAGCCCACCCCACCCCACCCCGCTCCGCCCCGCCCCCCTCATTTCCGTCGACCGGACGCGACCTCGGATCTGTGAGAGAATAAATTGATTCGCAACTGCCGAGAAGCGGCTCCTTTTCGTGGAAATGCGGGAGGCACAATGAGCCGGGGCGGGGGCGGGGCGGGCGCGGAGCGGCGCAGCGGCCCAGTCGACATTGCGAGGGATCTCCATTCCGGGAACGGTGCGGCGCGTTACTCGGTGCATGACGACGGCCGTATCAGACGCGGTTGGCGGGGCGAGGGCGGGGCTGAGGGACGGGTTGAGAGCGAAGCCGGCGGGAAGGGCTGGGGGACGAGGCGGAAGCGGAAGTGGTACAAATGGCGCGGGCGAGGGAGTAAACATTCCGGACGCGTCAACTCCTGATGGCATTAACCCCGAAAGTTGTTCTCTACACTTACGGGGTTCGATATATCCAGAATGTTATTGATGTATCCAGCTCGTCAGGATGAGATGTATCTCGGGAGGAGGCGGTGTTGTTTCCCCATTCGAGCGAGGAATCCGGCGCAGACCGTCACTCGCGACTTACCTCGACATAGCTCTCGACTAGGCTCATCGCAGTCTTACCTTCCCCAGCGGGGAACCGCCTCTATCGGGACAAGCTTTAAGACGCCGTCTGGCCTTCCAATATGAGTAGTGGTGTATAGTATGTAAGGGTATGCCTAAGCATGTGTGTAAGGGGAGAGGAGGGGACTAACATGAAGAAAAGATCGCGCGTGGTCCGTGACCCATTTGTTAAAGTATTGCTTGGACATTCGTCTCGAACTGATAAGTGAATTCACATAAATATACCGATCAGAACAGCTGCTAGTAATTTTCAGACAGCATTGATTCCGACCCAGCTATCTAGCTGGAAAATTTGACTTTGTCAGGGCTAGAACCTTAGGATCTTCCCATCAGTAATATCTTAGAGGTAACAATACTGCCACTGACCTACCTCAACCGGGAGAGCTGACGAGGTGGTGGACACAGGGGGACAAAGGAGCTGGTAGCGGTGAGAGCAAACGAAAGGATAGTAGGGGTCGAAAGGGGCATGGACGGAGACAGAATTGGTATTTGAGAGGCCGTTGCTATGGAATAGCGACTTGGAAAGATTGATGTCCCTGACAAGAGATATGGTGGAAAAAGCCGCTGCCACGAACCGATAAACGACCGGGAGAGGTGCCTCAGGGCATCAGCTGATGTCACTGCAGTGCCCCTGACCGGGAGGCCCTAGGTTCGAGTCCGGACTCTGGTAGAATTTTCGACACTAGCTAGCTTGGTCGAATTTGGCGATGCTCCATTGGTGGGAGATTCTTGGTTGAGGAAAACACCGCTAGCCGACGGTAGGTCGGCGCAAGATCTCACCGTCCAGCGGGGAAGTTCACTACCACCTCTCAAGAAAATAAACATCCACTACACTTTCGGTACTGATGACCTTAGGAGTTGACGCGCCCGAAATCACTAATCAGTAATAAAAAATCAGGTGAACAATGGGTGAGAATCTTAGGATGTCCGAAATAAGCCATACGGGGAACTGAACCGCACAGTTTGGCAGACATGGCCAAATCAGGAGACTGACTGACGATATGCAGGACCAAACGATAAAATGGGACAATGTGACTGCAAATATGCGAGTGGAAGCATGAGAGAGATGGCAGTGTAAGAGCAGAAATTGACAACTGAAACGGTAAAGAAAGTTGGTACAAAATGCTGGGCATTGTGATGACGGGCGATGGAAGGCGAGTAGAATTGTACTGATCTAATACCATTAGGGAACATGATTTTTACCTCCAGGAAGGTAGAGTACGAAACATACTCAATTTTATGCGTAGATTACGAATATCACAATAAAAACGCCATATCACGTCACAGTTTTCAAATATATCATTCTTTATATCGTATTTTGCTATTAATGCAAATAGATTTAAATTGCAGCTGTAAGATATGTAGAATTAATACGTGTAAAATCTATTTGTAAATAAAGTATTTGTTAAGTTCATCTCAACAAAATTTGACTTTCGTTTTTTTTACCTTCTGTCTTCGAATATTGTAGTCTTTATTAAATCGTCTGGTAGTCGCCCTAAATTACGAGTTAGTCGTCCTCAGTTACGAGTTTGCCTTATTGGTCTTAGTGAATATACATAGATCTTAGTGAATATTTTGAAAACAAGTTACGTGCACCATCATATTTCCTACTGCGCATCAGTCACCGAAAGGGATTATTTTCCAAAGTGGAAATTATTTTCCAGTCACCGAAAGGGATTCCAAAATAGTGAAAATATCACTGTGAAAACAGTTTACACGTCGTTCAATTTATGAGAATTTTTATAATCGAAGAACACTGCACGGATGGATGTGGCGATATCAGTGCATTTAGATTTCAATACAGAAATGCATGTTAAAGGACAATCTTTACATGCTCTAGAATGCATAGTATTCATCCTCGTGGAGAATCTCCAGCATCTCATGTTCCGATGAAATATTTAAGGCAAATACGAATGAGTGACTCTATTTAACACTAGCGATCGAAAAGGACTGAAATGATTAAACAATTACATATTTAGACGACATCATTGCCTCATGAAGTAAAACTATTTTCCATCTACTCTGCGATAGCTTGTCATTTTCTCCTCCGGAACCGAATTCCGACATCTTAATCACAAGACCTGCGTCCAAGATTACATTGATTGATTGATTAATTCGTGTTTCCGGGCGCGTCAACTACTTAGGTCATTAGTCCCTTAAGTGTAGTGCGTGTTTTTTCCTCGGGAGGTGGCGGTGATCTTTTCCCCACAGGTTGGCGAGATCTGGCGCCGACCTACCGTTGACTAGCGGGGTACCCAAGCCGGGACAAGCTCTAAGCTCCCGACCAGTCTCCCGGCACGTGTGGTAATGTGGTGCATGTTAGTGTAAGTGTGTGTGTGTGTGTATAAGGGGAGAGGATAGGACAAGGAAGAGGAAGGAAAGATCGCACGCGGTCCGTGGCCCGTTTGTTAGGGCACAGCTCCGTCATTCGTCTGGGGTTGATCGGAGAAACCACGGAAAACTACTGATCAGAGCAGCCGGCCGCTAGAATTCTCCTCCAGGCAGCGACTGAATTCGACAAAGCTGAACAGCTAGTGTCCAAGATTAGAGATTGCGTCCACAGCGGCCCGAGTAACAGCCATTCATCATCGCGTCTCGCTGCAACACGTGGATCGCGGCGCATCGTATTGCGAGAAACGAGGAATCCGCTCGTCGCATTTCCGGTGCGCGAGGAAGCCCCGGCGCGTCGAAGGTCGCCGGTGGCGCGCGCGGCGGCGCGGCGGCGCGGCGCGGCGCGTTGCAGGCGCTGCTGACGCGGCGGGACCCGACACAGGACGTCCGCAGCGGCCGGGGAGGTGACTTCAGCGCTTCAGAGAGGAACACCGGAGCTGCAGAGACCAGGGAAAACGCACGCCTGGATTTTGGCAACTTTCAATACATTTACCAAGTTCTGTACGTACAGGTGATTCACGTAACTTTAGCACCTGCAATTTTGAACGGTTGAAGTTATTGCAAAGCAGTTTTCACAGAAGTGCATGAGGGAATGGGGCTACTTTATACATATATTAATTTCTTTTTAATCACTTGTATTTTGCGAGATATAGACGTAACTTTGTTTTTCTCAAATGGAACGATACATATTTTTTAGTCGATCATGACGAGCATAAAAAGACGAATCCAATGATATACCCATTGTTATACATTTTACACGCTTTTTTTCGAGTAATTTTGAGTTATCCGACTCGGTGTTTAACGGATTTTGAATCATCCCGATTGCTCGTTAGCAGTGAGAGCGCTGCGTGACCTTGGGTGGTGGACTGTTACATTCAAAATATCCATTAAATGCTTGTCTCAAAAAAATCCAAATTACAAAAAAAGAACGTTTAGCTAACATATGACAGTATGTATATCATTAGATTTGTCTTTTTACACTCGTCACGATAGACTAAACAAATGCATATAGTTCCATTTCAAAAAAACAGTTACCTCATTCTCTCGAAAAATACAAGTGATAAAATGAAAACTAATACATACATCAGTTAGCCCTATTCGTTCATGCACTTCCCGTGAAAATGCATTATGCATTGCAATCACTCCAACCGTTCAAGAATTATTGGACGTGCTTAAGTTGCGTGATTCAACCTGTATATGGTGAAGGGAAATATTACAAAGATATCCTGCTGCCCACCTTACCTTAAAAAACGTGATGCACAAATAATAACCTAATAACCTTTGATTTTTATTTGTGAAAAGAGAAAAGTAAAAAATTAAGAAAAATTCCAAGTGGCAAGTTTGAGACAATATAGCTTTTAAAATTGGTTTATTGCATACAAAAAACTACACAAAGCTATTTACAAAACTACGCCAAGGATACTTAAAAGAATTATGCAGGTTTCATTTTCATTGAAATCTTTAATTTTTCAATTCAATTTGGAACCAAATTAGGGAAATTTTTATATTTTAAAAATAATAATTTTCTCAAAAGCTGCACCAATTATTTCTTTAAATTCTCTCCTCGTATCTCTCTGTAATTGAAATTGCAAAAAAAGTAAACATTCCAAAAGTACAATATTGAAGATAAATATTTTTGTCTTAAATGAAATTTGTTTTAAAAATCAGCTCTTTAAAAAATGTCATTACAATTTTTTGAAGAAACGAGTAGTCTCACGTAATGTGTGCGTGAACTTTATGCAATTCAAAAATAACATATTTGATAAAAACCCTCCAAATTCTGTCTTCAATTTTTTTTCCACGGATAGAACAAGATACCCTTAAAGGGATGGAGCAGGTTTAATTTTCATTGATCTCTCTAAAACGTAATTTCTAAAATTGCAACTTTAAAAATAACGGGAGAAGGTGTGTGCTGTTGTAGCATCTCGAGTTTTTATTTACCGAGATCTGTACTTACATGTGCGAAAACATGACCAAGAAATCCTATTGATCACATTATCTTAAAAACGTATTGTGTCACATCATTTAAAAAAACTATTATTTTTTGTGAAAAGGGGAAGGGGGAAAAATATAAAATAAAGAACAAAAATTGAAGCTATATTCTTTGATTGAAAAATCTTGTTTTTATAATTTCTTTTACTGCATACAAAACTATACAAAATCTCATCGTATTTTTTAAAATATATATGATCTCATTTAAAAATCTATTTTGTAAAAAAGAGTATATTGACAAAAAATGTATCTTCAGCACTAAAGTTGTAGGAAAATGTAAAAATTGTTGAAAACGTGAAAGTCTTTGCAAAATTTCCATATCGACATGTGAGATGCTTTATAATGTTCTTCAACATTGAATTTCGTTTCATGATATTGAATTCCAGATTTTTTTCTCTGACAACTTGATTTATTGTTTTCTGAAGTATCGAATCTCTTCCGATTTAAATTTCAAAGTAAATGTAATTCTTTCCATGTTCCCCATTCTTTCCATTCATTCCTTCTTTGCAAACATCGCACGCAAATCCTTTAACGTGTTTGATAGGTAATGCCTACAAAATTATTACAATAATTCGATTTTGTGCACTTGCATTATTTTACGAGAGAAAAACTGTGTTATGTTTTGAAGCGTTAGGTTTGTATGATATCTGGAAATATAAATGTTATACACTGATTTTGAGTATTGTTTCTGTCAAGCGATTATTCAACTGAAAGAATGAAGTGACCTAAATATTTTTCTAATTTATATTCTTCCTTCCGCCCCGAAAACTAATCGCTGCTAAAAATAGCCACAGTTTCGGATACACTGTGTCCAGAATATCCTTTCTTTTGTGGCAAACCTGTCTCCCGAGGCTTCGCAAAGCCCGTACAAGTGATTTATGAGAAAGTGAAGGACCAAACGCCCCATTCGTCATTACATGTGGCAGAACGAATTGTACTGGAATGTTGGCGTCCTTCCCCGAAGTTAATATATTTCATTTCTCGTTTCAATTTGTAGAGAGGGCAATACAAACATACCAACATATTTATTGCGATATATTGACCATGCTCGAACTCTGACACATGAGTATAACAAACGTTGATTTCTGGGAGAGCAATTGCTTTAATCTACATGTGGAAAGAAATTCGCTGTCATGAAATGAAATGTTCAATGCATATGAGCTAATGTCGACACGTGTCTTAAAAATATTCACAGAATGTAGATGTTACTTTAAACAGCCAGGTAACACGAATTAGTATTGTACATTTCTAAAACGTGTTTTAATAAATGTGTTCTATGTCTCCAGAGGAATTAAGTTTTCAATAATTGCAACGCTTGATCAGATTCAATAATTGGATACGATTTTATTTACGAGCTGTATTTTATTTGAAAGTAGATGTTTGTAAAAATATAACAAACTGTAAAAATAACCATGCACTTCCCTCAGAAATACTTCACAGGTTCCCACCCCTTGTCGCAATTGCAATACATTTTACTAGTGTCATTTATCTTGTGCCCTATCACACATTACATCGTGTTAGAACACGATTATTACGTCGCGTTCGGATAGACATGGATTTATTCTGATTCGATGCCCCTAATAAGCACGGCTAGTGCACGTCATATCTCCCTTTAGTGAAACCGCCGTGGGATGCATTTGTAACCTCACCCGATGGAACGAAACCTCGGCAACGCGATGTCGGCGACGTTTCGGTTCCCAACAATGCGCGCAAACAATCGAAAGCGCCGAGATACGCGTGTGCATTGTTCGCGGCGGCGGCGGCGGCGGATCTTCCACCCGATGGAGACGCGCTGCGGTGATGCGACCGATTGCGTGCGCAGCTGGTAACACCTCACGTCGTCACGCCGCGCCGCGCTGCGCCGCGGAGCGGTGTGAACCGGCGGCGGACATATTGCGACGGCACATAAATCGAAAACCACCGCACGTCCATTAACAGGGACTGAGCGATGACAGCCTGGATCGCGCGCCTTGCGCCGGACAAAGCGCGGGAGGACGCGGAGGATGCGGCCGTGTATCCGATCGTATCTGCGCCCGCCCGCGCCGCGCCGCGCCGCCGATCAATTTTCCACCAGGATGCGTGTTTTTAAAAACCCTGTGCGCGGGTGCGTTTAGAAATGAACGTTTTGGGCGTTGTGGTGTTTGGATTACGGGAATCGTGGTTTTTCTCTTTATTTGCGGAGCCAATTTCCTAATCTATCGGTTTCACGTAAAATGTTATTTTGTTGATGCGGATAATGGAATTTTCTATCTCACCAGTTTCCTTGTGCTTGACCTACTTGTAAGCGTTTTTCATGGGCATTTCATCCGAAAATATTCTTAACTAAATTATTATTATTATTATTATTATTATTATTATTATTATTATTACTAGATACAATATTTCATAAGATGAGTGAATATTATTAATATTTGGTTACAATTCTAAAACTAGCCGTTCATTCGATAAAAATTGGATGGTAAATGCGGCTGTTTTCTCTGAGATTGGTACTGCTCTTCTGGACTGCAACTAATAGTATATCACAAAAACTGCTTCTCAATTAAATTATATAGGATTACCAATTAATTTATAGTCTATATATATATATATATATATATATATATATATATATATATATATATATGTAGAACGTTTCTCTTTCTTCTTTTCTATTCTCTTTCTTTTTGAT
Organism: Acheta domesticus; assembly: GCA_031308135.1. NCBI lineage: Eukaryota > Metazoa > Arthropoda > Insecta > Orthoptera > Gryllidae > Acheta > Acheta domesticus. The sequence goes on from JAHLJT010009436.1 coordinate 233,683,369, forward strand.
TCATTCAATTATTTCGTGTGGTTACTGGCTCGTGTATTTATTATATAAGTTAAAGCAGCCCTAAGACCTTGTAAATTGAAGTTAGCATATCTTTAATTTTTATGAATATCAACAATTTTGCTACATGATATCGCTGCAATTTATGTTAAACGTACATGCATGATACAAATCATGGAGAATGAGATCATGGTTATTTTTCTGAGAGAAGTTTAAATTCTGCATTGTAACTGATTGATATTGCTAACTAATATGATTTATTGGAGAATGGTTGTACAGTGATTCCAGGCGTCGCATTTCAAAATTTTGGCTGGTTTTCTGCTTCAAAGAGTAAATTACTAAAAAAGGAGGTACAGAAATTTCATTTCACATTGAATGGAAATAATGGATTTAACAGTTCGCGTGGAGAACACCGCAGTGAATAAATTACGCCACATGTTTGTCTAGTATGAGCAATTTATTTCATCAAGCTCGTTTAGAAACGCTGTCGAATTTCACATTCTCAAGTGAATAATTTTTTTATGGAGCAAATCCAGGGGGAAAAAATGTCTGTAGAAGCGAGAGTTTACGACCCATTGATATTTCATTTTCTATTCGTAATTACTACGTGCATCTGAAGTACCTAGTCTGAAGGACCTGATTGTTTTATATTACTGACTTCATCTTTCCCTGTTAAATAGCAAGAGACACAAATTACTTAATGGCCTATCCATGTTTTATGCGTCGCTAGCGCTTTAAGCGCAGCCTCCTCCTCCGTGACACGCCGGTTTAATTCGACCCCGGTGGTGGCGGCGGCGGCGGCGGCGGCGGCGGTGGGGCAAGGGGGTGGGGCCAGGGCGCCGAAAGCGCGAGGCCCGCCCGGGCCTAATTTTAGTAATAGTCATCGATCTGAGGACATAAAAGTTTGATACCGCTCGCGCGGGCCCCGCGCATGCAGCGTTTCACGTGCCATTAAGCCGACACGGCGCGCCTCTTCCGTATGCAACCTTTGACCCCCTTCGGCCCGGGGACGCGACACTGGCGCGCGCAGGCAGGCGGTGACAGTGGCGGGAACAACCGGGGCTGCCGTGAAGCGGGGAGCGGAGGTGTGGAGTCGCGCGGGTTGCAGGCTGGAGCGCTCGTTCCGGGTTGGTGGATAGGATAGGATCTGCGCGGGCGGCCAGATGGAGGCGTTGGCGGAGGTGCTGGGGGGGTGCTGGGGGTGTAGGCTGTGTCGGCAGCAATGTGTATTTGGGAGACAGCCGCTACGAACTGTGTATGGGGAGAGAAGGGGATTTCTCCAGGGCCAGTCAGAAAAAAAAGCATGGAACGTAAGGGAAAAACATTTTTATAACGTTAATATGACATCGGCCAAAAATGTCATTCCTTGTTAGTGGGTTTTGTATTTATGGAAGGTGTGCTTGTTTGTTAAGCCACAAACCGGGCAAATGCAGCATTTGATCAAATCTGTTGAGGTATTTTGTTTCCTCACCTGCCGCTACCTTCCTCATCGTCATCATCGTCTCTTCCATCGATGATCGTCAACTCTAAAGTTCTTCTCTGGTGATCTAAGAATTTTCTCTTCAAATGATATGCACCACTTTCGACTCTAACTATTCTTTGCCTCTGCAGCCGCGAGTTTCTTTTAATGGCGGCAATCGTGAAATGCGTCCGTAATGACTTGCGTCCCACTAGCTGTTGTATATTGGGGGCCCAAAATTCACGAGTTACTTTAACAAATGGCACAAATTCATTAGTCAGTGGAAATATGGTCTTTTAAACCAAACAAATAATACTCAATACCCGGTTCGCATGACTGCACACGTCTGTGAGTAGGAGATCCAACAAACCGTTCTTACAGCAATAAAACGTAATTTCGAAGCGCATAAAGTGGCCGCGATGAATAAAACGCGATTTATTTACGACGCAGTAAATCGGTGCTGGAATGGAAAGCGACGTCCCGTTAGGTGAACTTAACATCGTGTTAGTTCGGCGTCGCGTCGCTTGTGTGGAAGCCTCCCAAGGTGGTAATTTTTCGTTTCTTCCTTCTCCATACATTTGCAGACTGCTTGAAGGAAATCTATCCTTCCGCTCCTCATTTACCTTCGTTTCCCAAGTTATGCTTCTGCAACTCCGTCAAAAAATTTCCGTTCAAGGGGGATGAGGGACAATAATATGTTTCTACCTCCAGTAATATTAGATATAAATACAATTTTGATTTTTATGCTTGCAATTCGCATTTTGTAAAGTTCTCACAGCTTCATTTACATTTTAAAGATAGTTACTTTAATTTAAATTACTTTAGTTTCGCTCGCCTGGTTAGTAAACTGGATAATTCAATATCAAGTCTCTTACCTCATCTCGTCCAGTATCTTTCAGGACACCGGTTGAGTGTTTTTCAATCAGTCAGTCCAAGTGTCGTGCACAGTAAACTCCTAGCATTTTGCACTGTCTCCGCCGTCTGTCGCCCTACCTACCGCCCATCCTAACTCTCCCCTCAATCACGCCCACCCTAGCGTTCGTCCACCCTATCTCTTGTCCTCCCACCCTTCCTCCCGTCCTCTCGCCATACTTATCATCATACATCGCGACCTCCCGATTTACTTCCCGCCCCACTTCTCGCCTTATCCCCCGCTCTATCATTGGATCTACCTACCGCCTACTTCTCGTCCTACTTCCACCTCTATTTCTCGCCCTCTCCCCCTCCCCCGCTCTTCCACTGGATGTACCTCCCGCCTACTTCTCGACCTATCTCCCACCTTCCTCTCGACCTACGTCCCGCCTATTTCTCTATCTACCTCTCGCCTAATTCCCGACCTTACTCTCGCCTAATTCTCGGTCTTCCTCCCGCCCTATCACTGCATCTGCCTCCCTCCTACTTCTCGACCTACCTCCTGGCTATTTCTCGAACTACCTCTCCCCAAATTCTCGAACTTCCTCCCTCCCTATTATTGGATCTGCCTCCCTCCTACTTCTCGACCTGCCTCCTGCGTACTTCTCGACTTACCTTCCGCCTATACCTCGACCTACCCTCCGCCTACATCTCGATCAACCTTTCGCCTACATCTTGACCTCTCTCCCTCCCTTCTAACTCGCGATCTATCTCCTAACTGCTTCTTGCCCTACCTCCCGCCTAACTCTCGATCTTTCTTGCACCCAACTCTCAACTTATCTCCAGCCTACATTTCGACCTACTTTCCTCTCGACCGACCCCCTTCTACATTTCAACATACTTCACACCTACCTCCCGACCTATTTCATGCCGAATTCTTGACCTAATTCCCGCTCCTCTGTCCCTCCTCATCCTCCATCTCCCACCCAACGGAACCAACCTACACCCCCGCAACAAAGAGCCTACGTTACCAATACCGGCCGTCTGCCGACTCAATGGCCGTCCGCTCATTACCGAGCGAGCGCCAAGCCCGAGCCCAACAAAATCCCAACGCCCGCCCATCGCCCGGCGAATGTCCACCCCAAAGCCGCCGCCCACCCAACGCACGCACGACCTTTGCCCGCAGCACCAGAGAGCGCGCAGGCACCTCGCGTTTCGTAGCGTAAGCACCCACAACCCGAGAACACGCCAGCGCTTCTGGGATGACTTCCGAAGTGCCTAACGCGCTCTGGCGGCCCACGAATCGTGCCGCCCACTCTCATAGTGTATTTCACACGTCCTCTAAAAAACCATTGCGAAGTTCTGAAACTTTAGTAAGGGACAGCCTTTGGATAATAAAATAGGTGTTTAAAGAATCATTCAGATGGTAATTTAATCTTTATCTTTTCGGACTGTGTGCAACCAATAACCATTGTTGTCAGAGTGAAAATAATAAAATACGTTATTGACAATTTACAGAAATGAAACAGATTTTTCTCTCGTCAACGTTTGGAAAACAACACACACATCATTCCGATGTGGAACATTACTTACTCCTTTTCCATACAAAAGATCATCTCTCTCTAATTACAAATCGTATTATATCAATCTCTCTATTAAAAAATGGTAAAAAATAACTTGCAATTATTTTATTTTTCAAATCAAAGTTAATGTTTAATTTCTTATACTTTTCGCCAGGAAGAACAAAATAAAATTATATCATTTATTTTTTGTTTAAATTTGTTTATAACCTTTAGAGATTTAGTTGTGACAACCTCAAGCATTTCTTCTTACTTTGAGTACTAAATGTATTGAACAAGAATAACGTAAACCTGAATATGAAAAAAAGTTCGTCATTGGGAAAAAGAATTTCAAGGACATGTGGCGTAGCTGTTCATAATTTTCTGGCCTGGCCAAGATAACGCTCATCTATAGAAACACCTTCTGAGCGGGGTATAGTCTTATCTTTAATTGTTGTAATGCTATAATTTTGAATTCATTTACATCTCACTCAGTGTTGTGGAGAGAGGTACTTGAGTTGGATGCGGTGGGCGAAATCTCATGGTGTTTAGCTTCTTCAAAACAACTCACCTGCGCTTACTACTCAGCTTGCAAAGAATGCTGTGAAGGGCTATAGCTTCAAGAAATTCGACCATTCACCCTACAGTCCAGATTGGGCACCCTGCGACATCTACCGCTTATCAAAACTGAAGAACACCCATCCGAAAAGAAAAGTTTCAGACGAGTATGAGGTGAAAGAAGCGGTTTTTTAACATTCTGCGAGCTAAACTTCGAAGTATTTTTTCAAAGACCAAGAAATATAAATGTACAGATGTTAAAAGTGGGTTGAAGTAAAGGATAATTCAGTTGAAAAGTTACGTCAATTTTTCTTTGTATCAAAAATAGAAGTTAGTGGGGCCAGAAACTTATGGAACCAATCACGTAAATCGAATGGAAGTGAAACATAAGAAGCTACTGACGATGGATTTTAGCAGCTCTTTCCTGCTGTTATGAGATACTCGGAATTGCAGAAAGAGTATCCATCTGTAATTCAATCATTTATGTCTCCTTCTATTAGGAATGGTGTTGTGTTACTACCATGCATTGAGATAAAAAGAATATTACAAAATGCAAAACGAGAAACTAAACTAGATGTAGTGAATCGAATGCCAGATTAGTTTCTTATGAACTCATCATGTTAACAAGTGCATATAATTTGCGTAAAGCACATGTTGAAAAAAATGTATAACTAATCAGAAACTAATGAATAACGCTCATAAACTAATGCCCATAAAATAACGTTTATAAACTAATCGCCAGGTCTAGTGAATTGTTGACTTTACAACTACAATTCTGAATTCACTTTTATGTTTTAAAAAGTCAATTCCAATTACAGTTTCTCTTTCGAAAGTTCAAAACTAATTTTTGTATGAGGTTTCACTGTAAAGCGAGTCGTGACGGAATCTGAATCGGAAGAGATAAGAAACGAGGATGTCCAAGAGAAGAGGTCTTGCCATTGCGGAATGACAGCGCTAGCGTCAGCGGGAGAAATGGCCGTTGTATCGTTGAGACCAGCAGCCCCAGCGTCGCAGGAGGGGGGGGGCGGTTGTGGGTGGCGACGTCCCGGTCCGCGATTCGCCCGCCGCTCGTAAAGCAGGATGAAAGGGGAACAGAAAGTTGTTGTGTTCCTCAAGTGTATAAAGAGGCGCAGGGCGGTAAAAGGAAGTGTTTTCGTGCAATATGTGTGAGAGCGAAGTCGGGATCGAATTGCGTTGTCAGCGACAAAAGGCGTCCGACCGGCGTCCTACTCCCGCTGTAGAGTCCAAATTGGGAGTAATAATAGTGCGCGAGAAGATATTGCCTCTTTTTTGTTCCGAGGAACGAGGGAAAAAGAAAGGTCCTGTAGTAGAGTATTGATTGTCATTCCTCGTTCGTATGTTAAAGTAAAAGTTAAAAATCATAAATGAATAATAATAAATATCTTGTTATTTAATGTACGTGCGTAATAATATGTATGATCGAGCAGCGTATCACGACTGACTTCACAAAATTGTTCTATTCCTTTCAATGCAATTAAAGCGGTTTTTGGTGAGAACTAAAAACGTACAACGTCAGAACAACATGAGTGATATTTTAATGTGCTGATGCAAAGGACTTCCCGGAAAATAAATAGTGGTGGCAATTTTTCATCAGTAATTCATGTATTGATTGCTTTAAAATGCAATGTCGATTGGGCATGATTTAAACTTTCCTCCGTAGGTTGTATGGTCATTTAACATATTGTTTTAACACTAGAAGAAACAATAACGCAAATGTTTATTCATTTACACCGTACTTCCATGCATAATTATTTTGTTACTGTTAGTCCTCTTTTGTTCGAATATTATTTCTACAAAATATTTTATTATATTTTCCGGGAAAATTATTAATGTGTACTCACATTGAGCATTATTTTGCAGGCTCAGAAAACAGAGAACTAAAAAGAAATAGGAATAAATAAAATAATATTGTATGCATGTATAAAGATAAATCCCGAAAAATCCTGCAAGAATGAAATTACATAAACATTCGCTGCGTCGAAGCTCGGTCGTGCAATACATGCCACGTGATCTAATTTCATTGAGTTGTGAAGGCGTAGTCTGATAAAAAAAAGCAACGTATCACACGAAAAGCAAAGCTTACAAACAGAAACGTGGCACGTACTGGACACCTCAGCTTCTCCCAGCTACAGGCTTCCGCCGCCAACATGGCGACTCGCCGGAGAGGGGAAGGCAACAAAACGCACGTGACCGAAGGACGCGCCGGCGGATCTCACCTGATAATTCTTCGCAGCGCTTCTTCTCCGTCTCGGATTCGAGTGCGTCGAACACGGCGGCTCCCACTAGAAGATAAGTGAACGTACAGACTATCAAGGACAGTGTCCGGACGTTTTGCTTCTTCATTCTCCGGGTCGCACCATGCTGGGCGGTCACGGCCTAGGCCGAGCGGGAGGATGAGGCGGGGGGCGCAGCAGCGCTGCCGGCGGCGCCGGACTGCACGCTGCGCGCGGTCGCTGCTGCAGATGCGCAGCTGCTGCTGCTGCTGCTGCGGCGGGCGAGGGTGCTGCTGCAGCTGGTACGGTGGACGCTCATCGCCTTCACGCGCGGCGGCGCGCGCTGAGGGAGGCGCGGCGCCCGCTGCCGCCCGCCCGCCGTCGTCGTCGCGCCTCCTCCGCCGTCCCGGCGCCGCCCACCACCCACACGGCCTCGGCCAGCGCCTCCTCCGCCCGAACGTCCGCCCCCGCCACCCGCCGCCCCGCCGCGCTCGCACTCGCAGCCTCCGCAGCCGCACACGCCGCGCCCTCCGCCGCCGCTGTCCTCTTGGTCCCCGACCACCGCGAGCGAGGGCTGCGACTGCACGAGGTGGTGGAGGTGGAGGAGGAGCACGCCGCCGCGGGCCGCCGCGCGCCGCCGACGCCGCCGACGCCGCACAGCGCCGCCGCCATGCCCTGGCGCGGAGGAGCGCGGCCCCCGCCGCCCCGCGCCGCCCTCAGGCACGCCCCCGGCCCCGGCCCCGGCCCCGCCCCCGCCGCCGCCGCTGCCGCGTGCCCCCGCCGCCGCCGCCTCCTCCTCCTCCTCTTCCTCCTCCGCCGCCGCCGCTGCCCGTCGCCGCCGCTGCCGGTGCAGCTGCCGTTGCCGCTGCCAGGGAGCGCCCGCCCGCGCCCGCGCACGCCGCCTCCGCCGCCTCCGCCGCCGCCGCCGCCGCTTCCGTGCCCTGTGGAGACGATTGCGTCAGGCGCCGGCTGCCCGCTTGCACGCGCTAGGGAGCGCGCGCGCGGGCGGAGCCCACTGCATGCCAAGCTCTGCCAATTTCCTGCCTCAATTTCCGACTCGCGTGAATAACGAATCTTTCTTTCAATTATTCGCGTCATAATATGGGATGAAAGGAAGATTGTTATTGTCCCTAAGACTTACAGCTTTACTTACCTATGTCAAAGCTTAATCGTAATGACGGGTTATTAAGAAAGGACACAAATATTTTTAATAGAAATTGAATGATTCAAATAAAATTTCAACGACTTTTTTCTTATTCTAAATGCTTTGTGTGTTGCTAAATATGTGCCAATTATAATTAAAAAATGAAACATTATTGCCTCAACTGATTAGGTGGTAACTCTCTGCAAAGTAAATATAATCTGATGTTGCCTGCATGGAGATCTAATTACAATGAACCAAAGTTATTATATAGACATTATTATTATAACCAACATTATTACATAGACACACTTCGACAATGAAACAAAGTTGTATATGCATCGTTATTGTGGGGAGATTTCACACGTCACGTTGTTAGTCGCGTTGATCCTGAAAAACATCTAAAGCGCGTGCATCTTTACCCCGCTTTTCCTTCATATCCAATTCAATTTACCTGCCCCGTTTGTGCGTGCCCTGTGTGTACCAACCAGGGGATTTAGTACGCCATGACACGGGATGAGTGGCTAAAGAACTGAGAATTGGAAGAAATTGTTAATGGAAAAAAATGTAAAAAGAACCCATTATCGCTCATATGACCACTATTGTCCTTAAATAATATCAAATGAATTGAAATTGCATTGTGTGTGTGATAGTCGATTACGACTTCAAACATGCTACCACTAAAACTAGTGGCTTATAGCAGCAAAATCTGTCCAGTAATTAGGAGCTTTCTTACTTTCCTGCATTATATGGTCAGAAGAGAAAGTAATATAATCGTGGGAAACGATATTTTTTATTGCTGTGCCTTGGTAACGAAAATATGGATAAATCTTATTTCAGTATATTTCTTCAACCAACTGGTTGTGTAGTCATAATCCTCTTTTTGTGGCTCCTTGATACCGAAAAATCGATGGACGGTAAAACATCTATCCGTCCAGACGAACAGACGTCCATCCTTCCGTCCGTCCGTCCGTCCGTCTGGACGAACAACGCTGATGCCTAAACCATTAAGACGATTTTCTTCATAATTCTTATTCTCGGATTGATTTAAAGAAACTCAAGGATTAATCAGCGAGTTTTAAATGGATAGATTAAATGGATATTTTGGTATTTGGGGGTACTTTACATGAATCCTCGACAAATTTTCAAAAACTTCTCGAAAATTGTTGCAATGGCGGAGGTCTCATTTTCTTTAAAATCTCTGATATTTTGAAAATTTCTCCAGTTTAATGTATAGGTTTCGGGGTCTTCTTACAACTACAATATTGAAGATGGAGATATTTTCTTAATAAAATATATTTCTTCAAAAATTGATTTTGAAATAATGTCGCGTATGATTTTTTGAAAATATGAGTTGTTTTCGTGTCCTTTTGCGAGAAACATAGGCAATCCTTAAACAATTTTTTTAACGGGTCTAGACTTTGTCTTTAAATTTTGTGATTGTTTGTTAGTGATTTCGGGCGCGTCAACTGCTAATGTCATTAGTCCTGTAAGCTTAGTGCACCGGTACTCTTCTCCCGCTGCACGGCGAGATCCCACAGCCGCACCTACCGTCGGTTAGCGGGGTTTTCCTCAACCAGGTATCTCCCAACAGCAGGGTTTCAAGCTCCTGACCACTCTCCGAGATATGAGGTAGTGTAGTGCATGTTAATGCAAGTAGAACGAAGGGGTGCGAAAAGGACAAGGAAAAGGAAGAAGAGATCGCGCACGGTTAGTGGCCCATTTGGTAGGGTACTGCTCCGACATTCGCCTGATATTGATCGAAAAAAAACGGTTAGTGCTAGCAATTATGCTAGTCCTACTTTCAGCGAACTCTCTGTACTTTCAAAAATTGCAAGAAAGGTAACATTGCAAAGGAATAGCATTGAAAATAAAGATATTTTCTAAAATGAAGTTTGTTCTCAAACATTTTTTGAACAAATGTTCTAAAATAAAATAAATGTTCTAAAACATTTTTAGAACAAATCTTTAAAAAAGATCATGTATAATTTTGGTACATTACAAAGAGTAGTTTTTACGTAATTTTTGCTTGAAGTTAATGCAAATTATTTTTAAAATCTCTGAAACTGATCCAATATATTTTATTTCAATTTTTTACCGATAGAACGAAGGACGCTTAAAAATGGCTCAGGTCTACTTTTTGTTGAATTTTCAAAAATTGAAATAGTTATAAATAATCGAAGGAAGCATGTGACACCAGTTCCACTAGTTTCGAGTCCCTTTTAAATATATTCCCAAATAATATTACGTGAGTTGGAATATATAACGACACCAATGTTTATTGGAACAAAATGCTTTTTAAAACAATTGTACTATTAGGTATTACTGACCACCATAAATACAGCATTACTTTTTTCTTCACATCTTGTAAATTAACTATCATATTATGGTCCAAATGAAGAATCTATGGGGACCATTGTAGTACCGTACTAATTACGCGATTTTGTCACGTTAACTCGCTGTAATGTTCTTGCTTGTCGGATCTCCCCGCTACGTTCTTGCAGCCCTGGTGTGTGCAACTGCGAGGATATGCATATGCATTCGATAATGGCTCACTTATGATTACAAGCAATAGTATTTGCGAAGGTCGATCGGATTGATTGGTGAAGGCACAATTGAGTAAGTGATGGTATTTGTGTAAACGAATCTACATTTAATTCGTAATAGTTCTGAAAAGTAATTTTATATTAGAATTTCTAAATATGTAATTCCACTTTATATTGATGGGTTTTTATTGATGAAGCATCTTTTGCACTTTTATTTAACGAAAGCATATCAATAGAATTTTTTACATCTAATGTGGTAAACTAATCTAATGTAAAAAACTATACATATTCAAGTATTTTAAATAAATTACAAAGTTTTCAAATGATTGAAAATATTGAAAACGTACTTGAAATAAAAATAATGTCAGACATTTTGATTGAGAATAACAATCGACAATGATGCACAATCTTCAATTTAGGATGATCGAAACAAAACACAATTAATGTGATCAATCATGCCAAGTCCGTATTATTTAAACCAGTGCTCTCTACGAGGGAACACGCCTTTACAGAGGCCAGCGTGACTATAGTAGGTTTACACTAACAAACACTCCCGCGCGGTCCACTAACGAGGCTCAAAAAGGCTGCAAAAGGGCCGAGTGCGATAACATTCGCTAATCTACGATCTGCAGGCAGGTCGCGTTACAAAGCGCCGGCGCCCGGGGGCGGGGAGGGGGCGGGACCGGCGCGTCGAGGGCGGCTGAAGGGCCACTTTCGCTGGGGCGGGGGCGGGGGCGGGGCGCTGGGGAAAGGGAGCGTGGGCGGGAGACGGTCGCTCATCGCTCGCTTCGCTAAACTGATGGCGGCACGCCATGCGTGCGCCGCTGGCCAGTTACAGGCCGAATCTCCGCTTCCGGATCCAGTGACGATTGGTGTTTGAAGGCGCTTAGAAAGGCAGCCAGCGCCCGGGAACAATTAAAAGATGTCTTTGTTTTAGATCCTTATGATTCCCATTCCTTCAGTAAATTTTTAATAACTCTTTTGGGCATACTTTCTACGCCGCTACAAACCGATTGAAGCCTTATATGGAAGGAGAAGGAAAAACGTGCGCGGCCCGTTGCTTGTGGTTTAAGGTACATTCATTTGTCTAGAATTCATCGGAGAAAACTTTAGATGGGATGGCCTATCAGTGCAGCCCGCATGTGGAATACTCATTCATGCAGTGACATCGTCGGATCCAGTGACTTATGATTATCTCGTGTTTAAAACACACTAATTTCTATATAATCATAAGCCATGATAACCTTTGCTTAATTTTCCATTGTTTCCATATTTAAAATTAATAATCCAAATTTTATAGAAATTGATATTTTAATGCTGTATGTTCCAAAGGCTAGTTTCGAAGCGCTAGGGTTTGAAAAAACTATGAAAACCTGTGGACTAAAAGTTTATGAATCTTCATAAACTTTTAAAATGTATCGGAAGTTTCTTTCTACTCCATTGCACATTTGTGCCGACTGCTTTTTAAATTGTGGTTAGATATTCATTCTACTTTCGATTTCATACCTCCGTATACATTTTCTTTATGAGGTCAGTATTTGGAAAATCGTTTTTATGCCATGAAAAAGTTGATTTCATTATAGACTTCTTGATTTCATTACAAATTCGATGTTTATATGTGATGCTGCGTACTAATTAACAAAGAATTTGTTACCATATTGTATTATTAATGGATCTAAAATCTTCACAAAAGTAAGTATTTCTGAAAATATTTTCATTACACAATGTTTTGAAATATTTGGTGAACAAAAATGAATCCAGGGTTAATTGTAAAACAACGTACCTAACAGATTAGGGTTCCTTTCGGCGAAAAGAGGTATTGGAAACCTTTGACGACTTTTGATCCTGGTGAATTATCTATCAGGAAGCGCACCTCACAGCCTTAACTGCACGAGAGGAAGTTGCAAGTGCAACTTCTTTTAAAGGAAAGTAAACGAGAAAATCAGCCGCGGTGGGACGAGCTCCTGGCTTATGCATTTCACATTCGCGAGTCTCATCTAAAATATATGCCATTTTGCCTTCACTTAAAGTGGCGAAACTCAAGCTATTAGGCCTGCATGCGAGCGTAGGTACTTAATTTGAACTTCGTATGCGAGGAAAGAGGACGGCGAAAATTTTGTAAATAACGCACTTTCGAAAGGCGCTGCGAGTGCGTTTAATGGTAGTTCCCTTCATAGGATTTTTTTACGAATATTAGAAGTCTCGACAAATGAAAATCTTAACTATGTAATATCGTTTGATATGATTTCTTTCAAGGTACGATTGTTATGATTGACATAGTTTTGAATAAAGATTGGTACAATCATTAACGAGTATTTTCCGTTCTCATTCAGAGATGTTGAATTATATTCCACGTACCTTTTGTCAGATAACTCTGTATTTAACAGAACGAAAATTCAAGCGATATAACCCCAGCGACAAATTTGCTTTCTGTGCTTGTTATATTTGCGAGTCTCGGGTTGTTTTGCGCGATGGTGTAATACGGCTAGGAAGATTTAGCACGCAATTTCATTAGATAGTTGTTTGCTTTTAAAAATATAATTCTTTTCATGTTTTTATGCATAAATTTAAAAACAATTCTGCCCCCTCGCAGTCCTATAAATGTACAGTACCTTAACACAAAATAATTATAATTTAGAAGATAATGGGGCGTATTATACTTTCAGCCAGCAAGGTAACAGTTAAATAATGCGAAGAGGCAATTAAAACATTTCATATAAATGTCAATTGATTTTGTAACTGACAAGATGGTGGTACTAATTCAACAAAGAGCTAGCAGGAGTTTATGCTGTAGCTACTCAGTTCGTGTTGATCGAACAAAGTTTGTTTTTGGCAGTTTATTGACAGTACTGCGAATCGAATCTGAGTCAAACTCAATAAAAACATTATTCAGTTTGTGGTTAGGTTTTGTGGTTTCAACAGTTTGAGGATGGTGCAGATCGAATGTGTATGCAACTCATTCACGCTCACTGATCAGCGGTTAGGCGTGACCGTTTGTAAGAGTTGCTATCCTTTGAGTCCAGGAATCAATTGGAATTCGCTTTCTCGCTCTAATGTGGAGTTTGAAAACTCATTTTTGTTTAAAGGAGCAAAAGCTGGCATCGGGAGTCATGAATGAAAATGAATTATGCACGACTTATTCTTCTCTACGTAAGTTGATTTTACCTAAAAAATCTTAACATTGTTTTGTAAGAGTACCACTTGAAACTATGAGTAATTGACTTATATAGAGAGAGTAAACAGTATACGATTTGATTTATTTTCGTTTATATGCGACGAATGGGGCAGAAGTATAATCTGCGCATATTTTCTTGACCTTACGAACATGAGCCCTCCCCTATTACTACATATAGTTGAATAATGGATAAAATAACAACAACGGGAAGATTGAATCATTTAAAAATTAGACGTGTTCGCTCTCGCGTTACAAAAAAACTATTTATTAAGTGTAATTCAACTCTCTGCTACTTATAGTCGTTTATAATGAGTAGTAAATTGTTGACTATTAAATATCAACCGAGTATTTGAAGAGAACACTTTAAATGTATGTATGTGATCAATATAATTTTTTCATTCTCCTCTTCAGAAGATGGAGACTGCACAATTGCATTTAAATATTAAATTACATTCTAATTACACAAGGCTGAAGATCTATTTCATTGTTAGAATTTTTTACATTTGTTTCTCTAAACTAGGCAAAGAGTAATCGACACATGCGTCTTCATTTAAGTGTGAACGATATGGCGTCTGCATGACCTTTTTTGATCCATTCAAAGGCTTCCTTTCTCCTGCAGGACACAGCGATGAAGCTGGAAATCAGCCAAAAGTGGAATAGAGAAATGTAAGCCGTGACAAACTTCCTGGGCAAATTGAATTCTCACATTTGGATATACTGTTTTGCATAGAAGATTCTGTTGTTTTGATAAGAATGTTTGAGATAAAATTACTATTCACAACATTTCAGTCTTCAATTTTGAATAAGGGACGAGGCTTAATCAAAACAATTGGGCATCTACGCCATCAATATGGTGCCCAAAAACAGCATAAGAGAAACTGGGGATTACCGAAGACCAGATAAGGAGACAAGATAAAAATATAGAGGGGCATCGCCTGACACATCACCGGACACGTCTTTACTTAAGATTGGAAAACATGAAACAATATGAAATCCCAATAAATTCCAAATATGTGTGTTGAAAAAGAATATAAAATCAAATAGTGTACTAAATAGTGTGTGTCTATATACACTCAATATTCGGTATATTATTATGTGTTATATTAATACTATTTATTGCAGCCTTACAGTACTCCTTTCAGGGCAAGGGTACCAAACCGATCTCTTTATACTTTCTCTGCTTTAGCAGGGGGCCATTCCCCCTAAAAGATTCTTTAAGGCTATAATAATGATAATAATAATAATAATAACAATAATAACAATAATAATAATTAAACAAGCCACATTTGCCAGGAACACGTAGAAACCATTGATCATATTGTCTTATCTTGTCCAAATTTAATAAAGACCGAATACTTGAAAAGACACGACAAGGTGTGTAATTACCTTCACTGGCAGATCTGTACCGCCCTCGAAGTTCCAAACACATGCCCCAAGTGGTACGAATACTCATCAAAACCAGTGAGATCTGCTGGAATCTATTCATAATTGTGCGACCAACAAATTCAAACGCATCACATGATAGCGGCAAACAAATCGGATATTGTTATCCGGGTTTTGGAAAACAAAATCATGTCCACTTGTAGATGTAGCTGTGCCTTGCCATCAAAGCGTCTCGTAACCAAGGAGGCAGAGGAACGTCTTAAATACAACAGTTTCGAAATCGAGATCAACCGAATGTGGTGAGCAAAAGCACACGTCATACCGATAGCCATCGGCGCTCTTGAATACGTTCTGCAAAATTTGTATAACAATGTGAATAAACTTCCAGGTCATTCAAAAGATTGGGAAGTGTAAGAAACTGCTTTATTTGGAACAGCCCACATTTTGCGCGAAGTATTGTAGAGGCACCGATAGTGCCCTGATCTACTCCTTTGGAAGCTGGTTGCAACCCAGAGTAGACTTTATACTCAACCGACTCGTAACATATCTAGTCGTGAATTAGAGGAATAATAATATAATAATAATATTAATAATAATATTATTAATAATAATAATATTAATAATAATAAACACTTCCTACGAAATTACATAATGTGCACACTTCGTTCTCTTTCATGCGACATCAATTTGACATTGCATTGGGAGTAGATTTATCTTTCAGACGTCACATTTTTATTATTATCGCGGTTTGAATCATGGATATACATTCATTTTTTGAATTATGACTGATTCCCTCAAGTGACTACAATTTGTGCGTACATTTTAAACAACTCGGGACTCAATACCTTGCGGGCAGTAATGGATGGTCGTGGTATGATTGAAATTAATTGACACGAGAAGTTTGATCATTTGTCACTGTCTTTCATGTTTTCCTCTTAATACAGAAATCAGATGTTGAGAAATGAAAGTTATTAGAGGAAAAATAGACTTTAAAATGCCAGGAGGTAATATGTTCAGCTTCTCTTCACCCATAAAGCACTATTATTTAATAACATTTGTTTCCGAAGACATGATTTGAAAGATTTGATTTTGATGAAACATCTGTGTTAAAAAACAGCCATTTTAAATTACATCTTTTATCAGTGGAGCAAAATTCCCGTTCCACTGATCACTCAGGTATGTGAATAGAAACTTTCTACGTACTAAATGGATTACATGCTTTGCAACAATTCAATATAATTGAAATTAACAATTGTGTTAGTGTGTCCCTTTGACACTAGATTTTTTGACTATTTTTACTGGAGTTGGCATGCTTTATCACAGTGTTGTCAAGGTCGATGCCACGAGCGAGAATCCCTGGCACTAGTGGCACGACGAAATCGCCCCGCCACTCAGTTCATCATCCCACCGCAAAAGACAACGCCATCACTATTGCAAAAGGGCGGGGTACTAATAGTTTCCTTTCCCAACGCTAGTGGCGCAGATAAGCTCGTGACATGCTACGGTGCCACGAAGCATGTCACTGCCACCAGTAGAAGACCTTAACACCACTGCTTTATCAGATCTAAATAGCGGTCGAGATGGCTCAGGGCAGAGACAATGGCCTCTGCGGTGTGTCTGACTGGGAGATTCTAGGGTTTGAGTTCATTCTGTGGAGGATTTTCGATACTAGTTAGATAGCTAGACCGAATTCAGCCGCTCTCTTGAGGAAAATTCTAGCGGCCGGCTTCTCTGATTGATAGTTTTCTGTGGTTTCTCTTATGAATATTAGACCAATGCTGGAACGGTGGTATAACGAACAGGCCATAAATCACGCACATTCATTCCTTTTTCATCCTTGCCTCTCGTCTGTCCTTATGCACAATCAGACACACACACACACACACATGCACTTCATTACCACACACGTCTACGGAGACTACGTGAAGGCAGTTTGGTGCTTGTCCCGCCTGGACAGATACTCCGTTGCGGAGGAGCCTGGGCGTGGCAAGTCGACTCGTAGGTCGGCGTCGGAAGTCAAGTTCCAGTGGGGAAAGTACAACACCCCTCTCATCAATAACATGCATTTATAACACACGGGACTAATAATAAGGGTTGGCGCGCCCGGAAAAGAAATTAAGCAATCTATATGTATAAAACTGGGTGTTGCTAAACTCCGACACCGTTGCACCGATCTCCAAATGTTGGCACTTCTACGTGTTTGTTTGTTTTTTCAGCCAGAAGGTTTATATGCCGTTTATTCTTTTGTAACTCCGCTACACGGCATTGTATAACAGAACTAAATATTCACGTCAAATGCAACCCGCAACTAACTCGGCAGCATTTTGAACTTGTATATCGCTAAATAACTCCTAAACGAAGCGTTCTAGGGCCTTAAAAATTAAAATATTGAGGCTAAAATATATCAACGAAACGTTTTTCACAACGTAATCTACAGAATGAGCTTTTCTCGAACATCCTATTTCATTTTTGCTGGTACGGCGCTTCCCGATTTTACTACACCTGCTTACAGACGTGCAGAATCTGCAAGTAAATGTGAATAAGAGGGACAGAGAGCGCCAGAGACGGAGAAACACAGAGACAGACAGGGACAGAGTGAGGGAAGAACGGAGAGACAGTGAGAAAGGGAGATGGGAAGGGAAAGAGGGAGATGAAGGGCAGAACAACGTCTGCCAGGTTTTCCTAGTCAAGTCTAAATCTACTTGAAGATCTGTGACGGGAGAGTCCGTCACGTATTCGTTGTCCAAAATGATCAGGCGTAATTTTTGCATAATCTATTGGGGAATTTATTTCAAAACCGATTAATGCTGCGGACATGGTCTCGTGAGTGCACCATTATGAGCTCTTGCCCGATCGTCCTTTCATTCACGAACGCAGCGCAACGCATGCGAATGGGCTGCCTTCATGCTTGTAAGTGTAGAGGAGTTGAGAAGTTGGAGTCTAAGAAAGGACCAGTTTGAAAGATCGGAAAACAAAAGAAAGTCATGCTGGACGATGGCATTGCAAGAGGTTGGGTTGAAGGCATTTACAAGCAAGCCAACTGCATTTTCTAATTGGACACATGGTCATAACCTGCTATTATGTTGCCTACAATAGCTGTCATAGCAGTCCCATCTTAGAGTACTCTCTATAGAACAAACGGTCCGAAAGGCAGGAAGCTGGAATAACGAAAAGGAAAGTTGGGAGAACGTCTAGCGCAGACATTGCACGTAAGATTTGTGACTAAGAAGTTGCACAGGGCAACTTCTTACAAAAGGTCTCTGTATTCGAGTAAAATATGAAGTTACTTCTTTCTAATGTGCTCAGGGCATCCCGCAAAATATAGCAAACAGAATGCATAAAGTATTTAGGAATAATCGTTCGGTTTTTGATATATTCTCTTCTAAATTGACAGATTCACACTCAAAACGATCACTCAACTCAAATCAGGCGCAAGCGTTCTCAAAGCGATTGCTCACACTCAAAGTGATGCGCTTTGATTCAACCATTAATTTCTACAAACTTGTTTCAGTCGGGCAAAAATTTAAACAGGATTTTTTCTGTTTATTGGATAAGAAGCTTAAAATTCAAGAGAGAGATTCAAGCTTACTCTGTTATATAGCTTCCTGACATAGGTTGTCCTGAGGAAAACCGCAAAATTGAAACTAAATTTAGTGATGTTACAATTGAGACTGTTTGTACTACTATACATGTGTAATTGTTCATCAGGCTATCAGATAGTCATTAAACGTAGCACGTGGTTGGGTTCCACTCAAATTTACTTTCTTAGAATAAACCTGTAATATATTTGATTATGAACAAAACAGGGTGCCCGTTACGTATGACTAGCGCGTACACATTCGATAGTTGTGATCTGAGTTCGACTCCGAGAAATCCATGGGGAATTTGGGGTAAACAATGCGAGCTCTGACTAGTTTGATTGTTTAGTTTCCCCCCTTACTCTTCCATATTCCACCATTGCTCCATTGTTATTCACCGCATCATTTTCGGAATCGTCAATTCATCAGATCATCACTCCCGGGCCTCTATGTCCTGAGTAGGGATAGTCCCTCAACCCCAGTAAATATCTTGTGGTGCTATAGAATGGCGCGGACTTTCTGTAGTACGCGGACTGACAGTATTAGTTACTTTCCTCTTCTTTAGGGAGAGGGCTAGCTTTTAGTCTTTCTCCACCCTCTTCGCAGCTGTTATCAGTCGGTGCTTACAAGGCCCCTCGCAGTATCTACCGCTCCTGAAGGGATATTCCGAATGAAAAAGCACTTTTTCGTGCTCTCCGACCGTAACTTAACATCTCGGTCGTATGTCTTAATGTATTTCCCCCTGGTATCTTTTTGTCCTATCTCTGTGGTTGTATCATTGTTCTGGGCGTAGGGATCCAGTTCCTCAGTTACACACGCAAACAAACTAAATCCAGTTACCTGTGAGGCCAAGGGATTATGGGATGATTAGGGTAAGCATAATACATGAGCTACCTACGAAGAACTCCAAATGTATGTCCTCTCCCCCCACCACGAACACAAATTAAGACAGTCATGTCTTAAGCAGGTTTCGTTAAGTGTTCACGTACTTGGAATCACCTGCCCCAAGCCCGTATCTCATGAGGATAGTGGCTTTGAAGTATTGAATCGAGACTTTTAATTACTATGTCACTGTTCGTTTTCATTGTAACAATGCAAACAATTTTACTTTTTAGACAGTCCTTGGTAAAATCAATTACAATTGGGGCATATAAGTCGTTCTAAAAGTTTAATTTTTGTTAAGAGTTTCTAATGAATCTATGAATAAAAATTAAGAAAACAAAATACTTTTGTCTGATTTCATCAGCTACTACTAACCTCAATGTAAAAACATACTGATGTGCATGCTTCAATTAAAATAAAATGATAGTGTATAATGTACACGGTAAATGTGATTCTATTTTGCTCGGGCTATCGACCTTGCGTCGTCCTATTGCAAAAATAAAAGCCACTTTTACAACTGGTATCACAAACAATTATTACGAGATTAAAATCTTTCATCATCACATTCTTTAATGAACCATTTCATTAAAAGTAATTAACCCTACACGAAATGTTATTGAACATAATATTTATAGTACAATCGATTAACACAATGGTCTTCTTTACTGTCATGTAATATTTGTATTGCGCAAATAGTGTTTATGAAAAACCATTTTTTCTTTCCCTAACAATAAAATTGACGCAAGACTGTGAGAATATTATTTAAGAGAAAAACCTATACAAATTCTTATTGAAAAATTTTGTGTAGTCTTGAGAAAATGCAACTGTGTGTGCAATTGAGGAACTGTATCCCTCCACCCAGATCAATGATGCAAACACCGAGACGAGACCAAGGAATACACGGGGCAAAGGAATAAATGTACAGGACAGAGGTAGGTCTACGCGATAGTCAGGATGCCCTAAGTAGCTTTTCCTTTTGGCTTTTAAGGTCAGTAACTAGGACGAGGAGAAGGAAAAAACGAAAATCTAGCCAACACTGAGTAGAATAGAAAACTAGTATGAGAAAGTGCTAATTATATAACTACTACTTTGCACCTCAGAATAAGTTACACATTCGGGGTGAATATGACACGTTAGATTGACTAATTGCAATTCTGAAATTCTACTTCATATATTTGACTAGAAACAGCTACAGTCGGTCGTCGTAGTATTTTTTATGAAATATAATTTTAAACGAAATTTTATACATGAAAAAGAATGTTCAGTTCATTGGCCTGCGTACATACAAAAAAATTAAACGCCTGTTTACACTCGAAATATGAGAAATATTGTATTATGAAGAAACAAATGAAGTCGTCTCCGTCAATGTAATATATTTACTTGGAGAGCCGGCTTTTGACAGCCTTACCGTCATCATCAGTCTCGCTGTGTGTGGCAAAAGTCGGGATACTACCTACCCGGGGATCAGTCGGGAGACAGCCTCCCGACTTTTGCCACACAGAGCGAGAATGTTGATGACGGCAAAGCAGTCGAAACTTGGATCTCTAAATAAATAAATAAATTAAGTTGACAGAGATAACTTCTTTTATTTCTTCACGCAATTTCGTTAACAATAGCGCATCAGAATTCCCTCAAATATTGTATCATCTGTGTCTCTGTTAGTGCGTCATTTTACTATGGAGAGGGAGGGAGGGAGGAAGGGAGGGTGGGAGGGAGAGACAGCAGGTGAGTCGCCGTTGCTCGTGCAAAATGCAGAGGCCTCTCATCCTTCTTTCTTTCCTCCTTTTGTCCCCCTCACAATGACGCTCGACGCTGCGGGAGTTAGAAGCGCGTCTTCTAGTCAACTGTTCATTCACTCCTTGCAACGCGATTGTCGCAGTTTCTGTTCTTGTGCTACTTTTGCATTGTCATTCTTCGTTCTTTTCAATTGCTGGTAGCACAATCCTAATTAGAGATTACGGGAACACATAGTTAACGATAACTTAGGAAAAAAAAATAATGGAACCAAATATGATACATGATCACAATTCTGTTCTGCACTTTGAAAGGGTGAATAATACAACTGAAATCTGTACATATATCTTTTTCTAGCTGACAATTTTCATGTGATATATTTTTTAAATATGTTTTCTCGGCTTTTAAAATACCTTCTATTTAATTTTTTGCTTCTCATTAAAGTCTGATACATTGTCGTCCAAAGTTCATGAGACCTGATCACAGGAAGAAACAAATTGGAGGC
Source organism: Acheta domesticus (assembly GCA_031308135.1). Classification (NCBI taxonomy): domain Eukaryota; kingdom Metazoa; phylum Arthropoda; class Insecta; order Orthoptera; family Gryllidae; genus Acheta; species Acheta domesticus. The sequence continues at coordinate 233,704,972 of JAHLJT010009436.1, forward strand.
TTTTGTCCCGTACGTGCCACCTCGTTAGACGGTTCCCTGGTTCCACTTCTTCACCGGGGCAAAGATTAGGCAGTCTTCGAAGCTTGCTCAAATATCTAGGAGTACGTTAAAGCTAGTGCGTTTTGATTGATAGGGTAGATAATAAGACAACAAAGAGGAAGGAATCGGGTGACGCGTGGTGTGTGGTCCGTGGCCCGTTTTTGAGGGTACTGCTCCGGCATTCGCCGTTAATGATCGGGAGAAACCTCGAAGAGCTACCGATCAGAACAGTCAGCTGCTAGACTTCTCCTCCAGGCAGGGACTGAATTGAACGTAGCTATGTAACTAGTATGGAAAATCCGCTACAGTCCCTTCTCGAACCCTATACTTCGGTTTTTATATTGTGGCGCGTCAAGGTGTGTCTTCACGATGGAATATCTCACGGATGGAATATAGACACGAAAGACTCGAATATCTTTCGAGTCTTTCTCGACCGTGCCGCTCGATGTCTCATGATCGCGACCGTATCAAGCAGTGCGATGTGTCTAGCGACATCTAGTGGCACGACCGAGCAAGTCGTGAAATGCCGTGCGATATTCCATCGTGAAGACAGGCCCGAACGCGCCACTTTATTTAAAACCGAAGCGTAGCACCTCCCGATCAGAGTCACTGCACAGTCAGCGGCAATGCTGCCTCTGAGCTACACTCAGGCAGTAGCTGTTTCGAAGTGCTGCTTGCGCCACTTGCACAAATTCCGCACCGCTCGCGCGCGCGGGGGGGAAACGTTTGCAACAACAGCGGAGGGACGCTAAACCGCGCGGGAGGGCGCGGAGCGGAGTGGAGCGGAGGCGAGGGAGCGATCGTTCGCCGCCGCGGCCCGGGGCAGCGCGCGCCGCGGCGGCGCCACCGTCGGCGCGTGCGGAGCCCCGGAGGCCCAGCCGCCCCCCCTCCCACCTCACCGCCTACGACTCTTCGGCCTCCGACGATCCCGACGGATATTTTTTTAAACATCTGCTTTATTTGCAATTTGTTCTTCTCGAACGTTCGGCAAATACAATTGTACATACATTATTGACCTGTAACGAAACCATCCAATTCTGGTTCTTTCTAAATATTATTTTTTAAACAATTGTCCCGACAGGAAAAAATCACATAAAAATACCAATAATGGAAAACAAACATACAAACAACAGTACAAATACTGGCAAAAATGCAAAATGGTATAATCTACAATAACAATTATTTATATCTGTAGTTCGGATCAAGGGGATGCACTCTTTTCAGTCTCCTTGTCATTGTGGTGTTATCTAAAATGTTTATGGCTAGATGATTAACATGGCTTTCGAGTCTGTGCTGGTATTTGACAGATTTAAAAGAGATTTCCTCTTTAACAGTGGTGATATGGAAATAGTGACGTTTGACACAAACCAGGGAGCATTGCTTAATAATCCGAGACATTTAGATTGAAATCTTTGGATTATTTCTACATTTGAGTGTGAGGCTGTTTCCCATACTTCAATTCCATATGTCCACATAAGTTTCATATGTCCATATATGTTTTGTAAAGTAAAACTTTATTTTCTAGACTTAAAAAGGTTCCCGGCCGACATGGCGACGATTTGGAGGTGGAGCGGAATGCCCAATCATGATGCAAACATATTATTTGAACTTGGTATTTCTTTAAATCTGTGTTAAGATGGCAAAATGTTCTGTTATTTCATAGAAATTTTTCATCGCAAAATTTGCAGCATCAAAATGTCATGAAAAAATACTCTGTGTTTTTGTCTTATTGCAAATTACCATCATTGTTCTTTCATAAACTACAGGAGAAATGAACCTTTTGCCTACTTCTAAACATTAACAAACAACAACGACGTAAGAAATTTTTTTGTGTCTCATGTCATCACAAAGTGGCTTATATCATTTTGCCATCTTAGCGCAGAAATAAAAATACATTAGGAAAGATTACGGTTTTATACGATTTTTAAGACACCATCGCGTAGAAATACCGTAAGTGTGCTACTGCTGAATGCTGAAAAAAATAGAATTTGGCAGATTGTGATATGACAAAATCTGCTGGCGCTCGTGGAAACCGAAACATATGTCACACCGCAGCACATGTGACTATTGTGAATAACTGGGCAACGGTGCGTTAAAGGCCTCTTGAATCTGTGTTGTGACATTGTGTCTGTTGGTGAACCCAAGTTATGTTTCGTAAGCTCTATCTACAATATGAGACTTTCTTTTATTGTACTTTGCATTTCAGTTTTTTAAGATTTGCTCCTCTGGGTACCTCACCCTCTCTTCTCAGAGACATGCGTAATCTTGAAAAGTATATTAAATTTAATAAATTATTTGAAATATTGTTCAGTTCAATCGCGTTCTAATAAGTATTTGTGAGGCTTAGTTATAATAGCAATATCTGAATGTCCACGCACACATAGACCAGATTCTATTTACCGATGCATGAAACTGATAACTGCCTGGCTGTTCCAAGTTAGGTTTCAGTTAGTTATTATCTACTTTAAAACAATGTTTTACAAAGTACGGAATGTTATCATGGGTCCAACCTGCAACTTAAGCAGTTTGTAATGTTTGCTCAGGTCCAATTAATTTGAAAATGGACACATTTTCAATAGTGTTTTGGAAAGTTAAAGCGTTGAAAATAATACCACAATTCATCGGCAAAATTGCACTGTGATCCTACTACTATCCTTAACATTCAATTCAATACATATGGATGGTACTAGAGAACTTAAAATAACAATGTATTTAAGCGAAATACCGTTCTATTCATGTATTACTTTTTGAACTCTACGCCGAACAAGTACAAAAACGTATGAACCGTACTGTCAATAAACAATTGCTGTATCCTGGTTATCATTTGCAACTGTCCAAACGTCTCATACCGCTCCTAAGGCCTCGTATCCATTTATCGAACGCCGTAACCTTTGACACATTAAGCGCCTTCGCTTTAACATACGCTTCTTTCAATTTTAGTTTATCCCAGCTTCCAGCTCCGCTCAGCTATTGCCTATTTCTTCCTTCTTCTTTTATTTGAGCTTCTATTCTATTAGGACAATACCAACCATCACGTTCATGGCCACTAATCTGGCTCCACGACTGCCACGAACCCTATTGTTCATTGTCTCCGCAGTCCTTTAATGCCCTGCAGCTTCTACAGCCGCCGTAGCTATTTGGTATCACCACAGCTGTCGTCGTCGTCATCGCTGTCTTCGCCGTCACCGCCGTAGCGTCTGCCGACGCCACAACCGCCTCCACCACAGTCGCCATTACCGCCACCGTCTATACCACAGTCGCCACTACCGCCATTAAAAACGCGATTGCCACCGCTGTCGCCATTGCCGCCACCGCTATAAGGAGTTGCTCTAAGAAGAGACCACTTTAAAAGGTTGGGAAACATGAACGTCGTGGAGGGCTACGGCATTGCAAAAGAGATTGATGAATCCTTTTACAAATGAGATGACTGTAAAAGAATACATAGATGAATTGAGTGTAAGGACATAACCTGCAGTTACGTTGCCAACAGTAGTTGTCAAAGCGGTCCCTACTTGTAATCTCTGAATACCAACGCAACCAATGCCGCGACAACTGATACCATTGGCACCACCACTGTCGCCTTCGTCACCTCTCTAGTCGCCATGGTGGACATCCGCCCACGCTGCCATCGCCGGCCACAGCTTTCTCCTGCGCGGTCGTGTCTCTTCATTGAAAGGGGCCCGCGGGTGCCTTGAGGGAGGGCCGCGGCTAGCCGCACGCCTGCGCCATTGCTGCTTGCGCGGCCGTCCCCGGAGCCTTCATCTCGGAGGCCGTGTTGGCCGCCGGGCGGTCTTCCGCCACCGCTCCCTCGCCGGGGGCCGGGACCCCGCCCCCCCCGGGCCCCCTGGCGGCTGCTCGACACGCCGCATTTCGCCCCTCCCCTTCCCCCTCCCCTCGCACACGGACCACGCCTCGCCTCGCCGGATATTCCCGCCTCCTCCCTTGTCTCCTACGTCGTTGGAACATTCTGCACACAGATGCCCTATGTTTTCAGGAGCACTCTTTCCTTTTTTTAAACATCTTTATTTTCTGTCTGTTCAATCCACTTACTTTACAGAGATTTGCATGTCATAATACTAGAACTGGGTTAGGGCATAGGCAGGCGGGGAGTTCACTTATTCGAAGCTCCCTCTTACTTTGTTAGGTTAATCTTAATTTAGAGTTTGGATTTTTTTCTCTTTCATCTAGTGTCTAATTATGTAACTTCATTCTTTGTCCTGATTCTGGCCGTATGTATATCTAGGGCAACTCTTCTTCCAGGTCGAAGCACGTTGCAAATAGAGCGTTCCTATTCTGCTCTTTTTTTTGCAACCTACACAGTCAAACACGTGCATCTTTCTCTGTTACGTCTATCGATTGTATGTTGAGAAGATTGCTCCCACTCATCATTTCCCTTAACATTTCGGACACTACTACCCATATTTTCTTTTGGTTTCCTCCACCTTGCTCTCTTTCCGATTCTGACCACTGTATCTGGGCCTTTCAGTGTATCTGTCTTATTTCCTCTCCCTGTGTGTCTCTGGCACGTGAACCGCAGCGCCTGCCAAACCGCCGCGCCGCGCCGCATCGTTTGCCCCCTCCGCGCCGCCGTTCAATCTATCCGCAGCCCCACACCACCGCCACCTGCTCCTCCTCGCGTCAAGCCAGACCTGCGCAGCGCTCGCGCGCCAGCGGATGGCGTATGTATTTTTACGCCCGAATGCTTTACATTATAAAATCAATGTACCCGGATCGCCTGGCGAGGGTGCGTGGAATTGATTACCAAAGCGTGCTGTCACATAGATCCGTTAATTACCTCCCGCTGCGCGTCGAATGAAGGGAAGAATGCGCATTAGCGGGGCGGGGCGGGGAGGAGGGGGACAGGGTGAGGTGGAGGGGGATGGAGGGGGAGGTGGGGCGGAGTGGGAAGCGGGGCGTTGCGATCGGAAATCGGGAATGGTCCGGCAATGCAGAGAGCAGGGGTAATCTGCAAGAAGCAATGCACGGGTTGTGAAATGTGAGGGACACGGGAGACGCTGTTCTCTGCGTTTTAACTACTGTAGCTCATTTCGCAACGCCTACTGGTATTTTGTTAATGTGATTTATTTTATTTTTTGCTAGTTTATGAGTGAAACTTTTCTCATGAACTCTATGTGCGATCACTCTTCATTTAGTTATGATATGGAAGTAAAATATACTACTTGTTGTAAAGGACCCATTATGTGCAATATTGTTTGCAATTTTTGTTTTCTATGAACGTTATGATTCACATTTCTGCGTTGTATATTATACGTATTCATTACGCGTTTGAAATTATCGCCTCTTCATTTAAATTTACCGCTAATGAAGTACATAATTATAATACTTCAAAATAAAAAAGTTTATACTCAGGAAAAAGTAACTACTGATACTACTCCTTGAGTTAGCTGATATTTACATGTCTTAGTTGCAAAACAGTTAATGATACGTTAGTTTCTGTATTGTTCTCTTTCGTTATTCAACTTCACCCCGAAAACGCTGATTACGAAAACTGAGATTTGATGAAAAGATAATGCAATTCTGAAGAATACCATTGAATGAACGTACACATTTCTCTAACTCTGATATTTGTTCATTCCCTTTCAAAATGACTCTGCCGAAAAATCCTTCCAAAGTATCGTACATGGACAACAGTCGATGAGAAAATGAAAGAGACGTATTACACACATATCATGTACGTCTGTGCGGCGAATTGCATGGGAAGTGAGGGGGCGCATTTGGTGTATTGGCAGACGAGTTATTTTTTAATCGTGAATAAGGAATGCAAACAAGTGCGTAGAGCGTGTTCATATGAAATAATTTTTGTAGTGAGAAGTCAATAGGACATTTCAACATTGATTGCTATCTTTCGACTATTTTTCGTCTCCCTAGACAAATCAATTAAGCAACATAGAAGCACCATATTTTTCCGAATGTACACGCCATTTTTCCTGTGCCCCTTTTGGTTTCAATTTTGTGCACCTTTACACCACCGACCGTTGAGTTAACCACTTTCCCAGGAAATTTCGCATTTAACTACTGTGGCCTCGTACACAAAAATAATTGCAAATTCTTCAACCTCTACCAATGCACGTCGCTTGACTCTCAATACCACCTTGCACAGTAAGCTCAACCTAGACTTACACTATTTCTTTCATATATTATAACATGATCATGTTATAACTAATTCTTATTAAAATTTTTATTATTATTTATATTATATTTATCACTACTATATATATTTATATTATTAATTCTATACTACTAACTCACTAAACCTACATGCGTAGATTGAAGCAAAACTAAGCAACTTCTGGCAATGTGAGAGGAGTCTATAGTTTCATTAGATACCTAAGAATGCTGGAAAAGTACAAAAAATAATGAAAGAGTTTCAATTTTGACTGAAAAGTGCAAATATGTATGTTAGTCCGCAAATTCGTATACCTCATATTACGACTATATTGTCATACTCAGGGCGTCAATGCTTACGACACAGCTGAGACAATAACACGACGAAGAAAGAAACTTCAGTATTCACGTGTGCCGCTACAGATCCGCCAAATTGTTGCTGCTCCAGGACCTGCTTTTTCACAAATTCGGCGGTAGCAATTTTACTGCTGCACACCTCTAGTCAATACTACATCTGCTTCATTTTATCATACTGATGAAAACGGCGGAGACGCCGATAGTTATCTTTCGTTCATAAAGTAAAAATATCTTCTGACAATGATATAAATTATTTCATCTTCATTTCCTCTAGATAACAGTATCTTACAGAAATATTTCACGGTATGTTGCAACACCTGAGAGTGTGATGTTGACAAAGCGTCATCAGTGTCACTGACACTTATTTTCAATAGTTTTCGGAGCACAGATCACACACACAAGGATGTTACATATAAATCGCAGATGCCAACAGCGGGGCCCTATCGGCAAACCACACATACCGGGAGACAAGTCGGGAGGTTATAGCTTGTCCCGGCTGAGAGAGGGGTGTCCCATTAGTGAGAGATATCTGGTTGGGGAATATCCCCGCAAGGCGACGTATATCTGCGCCGGATCTCACATCCAGCGGGGAAAGATCATCACCTCCTGCGATAAAACAAACACTACACTTACGGGACTAATGATATTAGCAGTTGACGTGCCCGGAATCACTAATCAATCAAACCTTTTCGCCAAAACAACACTCCCGCGGCTGCCCGTCGTTAGCCGCCGAGGCGCGTGGTCGGCGCGGGGCGTGGGGTGCGAGGCGGGGGCGCGGAGCGTGGGGCGCGGGGCGAAGGGCGGGGAGCGGGACGCTACTGCGCGTGCGCGGGGTATCGGACTCCAAAGCGCCCGCTGCTGCCCTGCATCTCGTTACAGCAGCGGCGGATGCTGGCAGGGCTTCTGACGAAAAGCTGGGCGAATCCGCCACGGCGCGGCGGCGCCAGGCGGAAGGGACGCGCCTGGCACCGGCGACGCCCGGGCGCTCGTCGTTTATTTCGCGAGGGCATTCGTTACGCGGGTCACGAAGCCGCCATTGCGTTTTCTCGCTGCCCACCGCGCCGCCTGCCGCCCCGGCGTCGGCAGACCCTGCCCGCTGCATGCCTTCCTCTCGCGCCCTTCTTCCTTGCTGAGGGCGCCTTTCGCCTTACCGACCGCTGTTCGTGCTGCTTTTCAGGCGTTTCTCTACTAAGCTGCTGTCTGGTCTTGTTTTTCGATGTTTTCGCCAGTCCCGTCTCTGTTAAATGTGTTTCTCGCCGAGTCTGGATAACATGTGTAACCCATTCACCTAAGTACCTCTGACTTGCATCAGTTATGTCGTGCTCTGACTTCAGCGATCTTTTTTGTCATCTCTCGTATCTAATACTTCATGGAGCTCTCTCTGTGTGCCATCCTCAATTAATGGCTGTTTCCAGTATTCTTTATTGTTCTTTTCTCCTTGGTATGTATGTTAAATCTGAACGATTGATAGACTATCGCGTCATCCTCTTCTATCAAGGTTTTCTCACGTAGTTCGTTATTCGTCTCACCCTTTCCTCTAACGTATTCGGTCCCGATGCTGTGTGTCTCTCTCTCTCTCTCTCTCATCGATGCCTTCTGCTCTTCCAGCCCATCTGGCCTCGCGGTCTCTTCCGCCCCCTCGGCGCTCATCGCCCCGTCCTCATCGCACCGCACTCGCCAGCGCCACCATCTGCTCCTCCGCCCCGCGCCCCGTTCGGCGGCTGGACGCCCATCAGCTCTCGCTGGTGCGACCGCCGCCGTACCACGACCAGCGCCGCACCACCGCACCACCGGCGCTCCTCCCGCGCGTCGGCCGAGAGGGCAATAAACGTCAGGCGCCCTCCGATTGCCCAAACGGGCGGAGTGCCTGCCCTCCCTCCCTCCCACCCGCCGCCGGCCCGCTCGCCTGCGTGCTGCTCTGGGTCACTGAGCACGGACGCTCAGCGCTCGCCCCCGCCCCTGCCCGCCCTGCGCCGCCAGCGCCCGCGTCAGTGCCCTCGGCCGAAGGTGCTCGCCGGGAAGGCCCGGCCGGCCGCGCTGATTGGGTTCCCTCCTGCAACGCCCGTTGCCCTCCGCTGCACAGGGGACGCAGATTTGGGGCCCCTCAAACGAGGCTTTCCGACTAAGCAGTTAGAGCGGATGAGCTGAATTGGGAAATCAGCTTTTCTAACTTCCAACTGAAGTGATTTTTCGGGTCGACTAAAATAAAAATGATGTATCTGAACTCTTGTTGATTGTTACGTATTTCAAGTTTTAATTCTGTAATCACAAGAATGGAAATATTGTGCTAGTAGCAGTGTGCTATATCCCTAAGCCATGACCACTTTGTTACATTGTTAACATCCACTGCAAGTGTGTGCTTCTATATTAATTTGTCTCCCAAACGTATGCTGTTCAAAGCGTGAACATAACCTCCAGTGTATTTACAGGTTATCTATAATAATATTAACATGTATGATATACTTAATAACATAATAATAGAGGATGATATTCATATGTTGCCATTTCTCGTGTATGGGTAGACAATGCGGTGATGGAGTTGGTATTGTGGCATTCCGACTCGCTGTGACGGCTCACTTCCCCAATGTCGTTTTACCTTGTATCAAGCAAAAGAGGATTTTGACTTAGACGACTGAGAGCAAGAATAATGAAAATTATTGATTCGAGAGATCGATTGTGGAAATATACTTGTACGGAAGCTGATATCGATAGGAATCGTAAGAACAAATCTACGACGTGGTAAAATTAGTCAATAAAATTCCTGATTATCCGATTTTACTGGCAGGCTCCGTAAATTTGTGTAAAATTGTACATTTGTATAATTCCTATTGGAGGAGATGGATTGTGTGAGTGGTGTTGTCAACAAAAACATTCAGAACAAATATAATTCTCTGGACTTTGTCAAACCAAAAATATTTTAAATTAATTGCAATTCGTCAAGAGAAAAATCTTTACTGTAACAATATTTAATGATGCAACGCCTCATTCTCCTCATTCTTCTTGAAGTCTCTTAATTCCATTGCATAATTATTAAATGCACTTTGCAAAAATATAACCTTTATTTAAGGTTTATGCTCGGTAGTTTACTCATCTTTGATTATGCGCCGCCTCATGAAATTACTGGAAACTCTATTTTCACGGTTTTCTTTCTTTAATCGGAATATTAATACTTCTGCCTATTTTCACAGAAACTCTTGAAAATTAGTTCGCCTTTATAAACTGAAATATTAATTTTTCTTCGTGTTCACACGGCTACAAACTGTCAACCGACTCAACGTCCGGCGCATATCTTATTTCTTCTCGTCTCTTCCACAAGAATTACTCACCAAAAAACGTGCTACCGTCGTTTGTCTTCCTTCTCTTTCTCACACTTTCTTAAAGTCAACACAGAATAAGTTTACCGCTTTTCTTTTTTGCTCATTACAGTTTAATTAGAAAATGAATATGTTCCCATTTTTTAAGTCAAATGAACACTATGTTTTTCTATTCAATTTTAAATCCATTTAAATTCAGTCCCCAGAGCTTTTACAATATCTCTCATTCGACAGAGGCAAAAGGAGAAACACAACCATTTCCTCCATTTTTTCTAAACTAAATATTAGTGTTTTCATATTAACATTCTGACAGCTTTATTTCAGAATGATGCATCATTTCTATTGATATAAAACTGTCAAATGCGTGCAGCTTTGGCAAAGTTGCAACCGTTGAAAATAAATTTATTGAAAATAAATTCTAGAATGACGCCAACAGCATTGCGTTTGCTGAATTTTGTTTTTATGCACATTGTAATTGCTATTGTAATGCTGTGAATTGATACACCAAAAAATGTCATTTGGTGTTAATGTTCCCGCGAAATCAAGAGAAAGTAGTGCAAGTTACTAACTTGCACAATGTGTATTTGCAAATTAAATGGTTTTGCGATGTAGTTGCAAGAGAGGACTTTTGAAAACTTTTGGTCGATAATAACAGGACGTTGTTGTGGCAATAATTAGAACTTGGTTTGTTACGAAAGGCACTCTTTCACAACTCAAAACTATGAGTGCCTACTCTCATTGATATCGCTGATTGATGCAGCTGCGGAATGCTGTAATTATTTCCAAACATTTGTTAAGCCCATGGAAATCTCTCGCAGAGTGGGTTTGTTATTAAGTAAATGTTGCACCACAAAAATATATTTTCATATTTTACCATTTCACTTATTGAATACTACCTAGAGTTTTTTGGGTTTCTTTTATCCCATATGTTATTGTTACTCAGAGAAAAGGTACTAAGCACAAAATAATGTATTTTCGCGTTTAATTTCTGTATCAATAATTTCCCCTGAAGTCGGTCAATGATGTGCTTGTCGTTTGGTGGCTGAAGATTATATAATATTGCTAAAATGTAATGAAATAAAATAGTACGATTTTTGTGAGCACTTATAAAGAAATATCAAAATAATGCTTCACTACGTTTTAAAAGATGGTTTAAATCTCGAAGTTAGAATAATTGAAGATGGAAAATCTTTAATGTGTTAAACGCCAAAAGTACTTCTTGTTATTTATTGAAAAAACATGATTAAATTAAATATTTTAATAGATTCTTATACAAGAAGCACTTGACATTGTGACGTCAGCAAGTTATTAGAGCACAATTCGGCTAATTTCAGAGCGGTAACGATCTGGCGTCACTAGCTCGGCTTTTACGCAATTATGGAAATCTATTTTCGGGGGAATTTAGCGACTGTTCCAAGTGAGATGAGAATATATAAGTGGGCGTAATGTTGGTTACCGGATATTGTACGTGAAACCTCTAGGAGAAGGAATTCACATCCTGTGAACGATAAGGGTGTCTAGATGAGCCTCCATGAGAGAGCTACAGCCCAATGTTGTGCCTGTGCTGTATGGGCGACCTGGCAGGGAACGTTTCGTTTAGTTGCCAACTAAACGAGATGAGTCCGCTCTTGCTGCGTCAACCACATCGCCATGGCACTACAGTGGGCTATCGCCTCTCGTGGAGATTCACATATCATGTAAGTAGTGTAAATCGTTTGAAATAAACTTTCTCATGACATCTCTCATCTGCAATTGTGAAAGACTCCCCATTTCACATTGTCATCATATTCTGCAATGAATGAATGTAATTATTTAGCTTCTTCTAACCTGAAATTTCGTTGACGGAACAGCAAAAGCAAGTACTCGATTTCGCGTGTAGGCTGATTTCAGGTTGGCTTGCTCAAAACGCGCCAATCACTCAGCGCGCGCGCCAAATGGCGGGCGGCAGGCGGGTGTGGGGGCGGAAAAACAAGGCTGGCGGGCGAGCATTTTCGCCGGCGCAAATCGAACGGGCCACCGCTGAACCGCGAGCGAACGACACTCGTAATTGCAATTATTCGTCCACGTTGTAATATTCTAATAGCCCCGCGCTGTCACCGCCGCCCCCACCCCTCCACCGCCTCCTCCTCCTCCGCATCCTCCTCCTCCTCATTGCGAATATGGCGAGGGCAATGCAGCGTGGCGCGGCCCGACGCGTTCGCCGCGAATTGGATTCCGCGACACTCTCCTCATGACGCGTTGCAAGCGTATACACTGCTCCGAAGTACATGAGCGCGATATAGTACCTTCAACACACACAACGCAAACCACATACGTACACATATACACTCATGCACACGCACACACACAAGCGCAGGCACACATACATACGTACTCACATACACATAAGCTCGACTCACACACGCATACACACGTACACATGTACACACGTGCACATGCACATTTTCACATAACACACACACACACTCTCTTGCACAAGCACATGCGTACATAGATAAGTGACGGCTCGTCAGGTGAAGAAATGGAAGCGCTTCTTTACCTAAAAATGACCACCTAAATGAAGTTTGCGAATAACTACAGCAATCAAAACCTCTGTGTCTCTTACCTCTCTTTTATCCCTTCGACAATTTAATTATGTTCAGAGTACTGGTGCCCCGGCAAACGAGCATGCTGTATCTTCTAGTTCTGCCACACAAAGTGAAGCAATTCAATGTATTATCAGAATGTGATCACGTACTTCTTAGCTTGCTATTCAAAGCGAGATCACGTGCCAGGTGCTATGACAACCACGCTGCATTTTTTTGGGAGGTAGCGGTTGAGCCAAACCCTTTACACAGAGTTCCGGGCCAAAGTACCTCAAATCAGAGCAGACATAATACCTCACGTATTGGAGAAAAACTCGCAGCGCCTTACTGACAGTTAATGTTTCTGTCGCAATATGCCTCTAGTAATTTTTTTTGGTTATCAAGAAGTATCAGCATACACAAACATCCATGCCCGGGGCGGGATTCGAACCCGCGACCTTCAACTCAAGGCAAGTACAGCTTTTCAGCCTTTTCGACCTCGGCTATCCAGGCCATACAAAACTTGTTAATGAATATATTAGGTAAAAATTAGAGTTGTTGAATTTCCCATTGGAAAATTCAGGGTGGGATGCGTACTTTCGTTATTAGTCAAGCACCATGAGGTAGGGAGAGGTGAGTGGTTGCACCTGAACCTTCCCTCTGGGTGTGATGGGGTTGTGAAGTCCGAGGCACTGACAAAAAGGTGACTCAGTTAGTGACAGTGTGAGGGTGTTCGCGAGACTCAGCCAAACTCCAAGAAGGGTAGTGAACGAAGATAATTGACTTTACTTGTCTTTCTGTAACATACGCATCAATTAAAGAAATTCTGAGTATCTTAACGGTTTTGTAATGTTCGTTGTAATCAGGTGAAGTAGGCCATATGGCCAAAGCCACGTCATTAATGAATCGTTTTATCTTTTTTGTGTGCGTATTATTAAAGTAAGAAACTTCAGGAAAATCAGCTGATGATTTCTCTTGATGCAAAAACTTCAATGGTTGGAACATGTAGCTCATGCAATATTGGGATGAGAGCAATGATAATCCACGTGGCGAAAGTCACCTTCTTCATGAAATTACATGGAAGAGAATTCCGCTGAAAGAAATGAAATCTTAGATAGTGTCTTTAGAATGTGCTAAATGTGTGAAAAATATTACCACAAGTAATATCCGAATACCAGAAAACATTCTAGGTTAAAAGCATCCCGGAATAAAACAATTTTGTTCTTTGGCTCGCTACGGGCCGCTATGGGCCGCTACGGGCCTTGGCCGACCAGGTGATCCAACCTCTCGGTCATGGAATAAGGAGTTCGTGTAGTTAGCACAAAGACATCCCTTCACCGTATATAATGGTCTTCTTAACCTTAGAGTTTGTTTTCTTATCGTCACAAAGCAATAGGTACTGGGGCATTTGTGAGGAAAGCGCACAGTTATAATTTCGCCCCGACCGGAAATCGAACCCGGGGTTGCGCCGTGGAAAGAGAACACGCTAACCAAGGAGCCACCGAGGGCAAAACAATATTGGCTTTAGCTGATACAGCATGTTCTTCCATACGGCGTGTGTGTGTTAGTTCGTTCACACATGACGTACATTTTAATATTCTGTTCTGGCTTCTTGAAAAAAACGGAGAATACGCTCTGCTCTGCGTGTGAGGCCATTTCGATCCGCTCTGTGGCGCCGCGTCCCCCGTAGTTCTTCCATTAAGAAGATTCGCGCCCCCAAGGACCAGCGTTGCGCATATCCTCAGTCCTCATTTTGCGAAAACTGTGGCGTTCCCTCCGGGCTTTCGTTTCGTTTTTAAGTTCTTTAAAAATTTCCTGTAGACGATGCTGTCGTGTTTGCAATGCGAGCTGTGTGAGAAAGGGATCTTTCGTGAGAAATGAAAATCGTACATTTCTCTCACTTTCATCAAGGAAATACTTGTAGTTTTTGTTTTTTGATGTGTGTGGCGATGAGTTTCCAGATGTAATGTGAGACGTTGAATGAGACTACTAACATATCATGTTTTTCTTACTTATCTTATTCAATTCTACTTTCAGTTTAATTCACGTATTTTTTCTCATATTTATGATCTTCTTGGGGCTCGTGTGATATTAAGTTCAATTTCAAGTGATTTTTTTTTTCAATTTAGCATTTCAAGAATGAATTAATATTTAAGTCACTAAATACATTTAGCTCGCGTAATGGGACTTAATTTCGTTTTTTTCTCTTGTATTTCGATCATTAATTGCTTAAAGTTACCTTTTAAATTCGTTGTAAGAACTTGATTATGGTACATACAGAGATAATTTAACAAAATTGCTTGTAGTTATGGTCTGTACTAGGAGGCAGATTTTGATGACTTAAAACATCGCCAACAACGAAAAATGCTCTTAAAACGTTTTTTTCAAATTTCCTAAAAGGACAGAAAAATGACGTGAAACATTTTATCAAAACCAATTCAGATGAACAATTCAAGTTGGATATATTACTGATGTAATCAAAGCTTCTTGCTTTCAAGTGAACTAAGCTTACAAACTTTTTATTTGGACTGTTCTTTACCAGGACATCTCTGTCCTGTTATCCTGAAATAGGCCGAACTAGCATTGGTGCTAATAGACGTCAAAGGTACCTTAGATTACATACAACTACTGACATTACAATTTATGAGCGAAGAAATCGAAAAGGCTTTAAAAAATTAAGAAACTATACCTATTTATTCACTATGTATTGCGCGATGTTACTATATGGCACAAGAAAATAATCTCTGCAGTATGCACTGGTGATAGTTCCTCCCCAATGTCGGATCTTAAAAAACGTTGAACATTTTGTAACCATTGCACAACGATGAAGAATAAAAACCAGCTACACAGAAGCGGAATCATCGTCAATTATTCAAAATTGAGATATTTAAAAAATAATTGTTGTTCCAAATTATTTTTCAGCATTTCTGTGCTGTTACGATTATGTATACAATAAAGATAATGTAAAGGAGTCGTTGAAAAAATTTTTTTAAAAGACGTTGATGAAAAGAATTCTGAGAATCCCTGATCCTAACAAAGATGTTTTCATGTACTCCGCATATCAATGAAATTTTATTAGTTAGAAGGTATAATAAGTAAATTTCATAGTTCGTTCTGGATGCATTTGAAAGATCGTGTACGAAGATCGCGCAAAGTTTCATGAAAATATTTTTCTTCTCAGATTTATTTTCGATATCTGTATTTCCGTAAGCATTGACTGTGAGAAATACGGAATAATTTGCAATGTTTAGCGATTTGTTAAATTCATTGATATATTTTTAAGCCAATATAACATTTAAGCTATAATGTCAACTATGCCGAGTAAGTTGGCCAGCCTGCGTTCCTCTCATTTATAGACGAGGCGCGAGGGTTCCCATGTGATAGCGCAGCAACGGTGACAGCTTGGTACTATGGAGACTATCTGTTCACCATCGTCACTGATGATAAAGGTAGCGAGATCAATGCGTGTTACGGGCGTGTATAAAAAGTGTCTTTTAAAAAGCTTACTAGTAGTAAACAGCATTTGATGGTTTATGCTGTGTGTACGAAAATCAAGCAATGTGATACAAGCACTAAAATGAAAACCTAAAATATGAAAAATCCAATGCAATATGAAATGTTAGACTTTTCTCATTTACGATTTTTTGCTTTCTTCATTTTGTTACTACCTAGAGACACGTTAATATACAGCCAAATCAGGAAAAATATTCCGTAATGAAACCTTCCGAGAACAGAAAATTAAAATGTTTTAATTACGTTTTTACAAGAGCACATGGTGGTCTAATTGAAGTTCGAAAATCACAAGTATGAGATTTGTAATTTAACTTCGTTGCCTTCATATATCCGCTCTATTTCAGGAGGGACTGGGTAGGTAATATGAGGCGGCTGAGTGGATGCCGCGAAGTAATAATAAACACGACGAAAATATTTGTAGTGTAGAGAAGTCTGGTGTAAACAAGAATGAACCTAAACAAAAATTCCTTCACACTTTGTATTGACGTACGACAACCAAAAATGTGTATCCCTTATAATACACGTCACTTACTTCTTTGATTATTGGCTACTTCGGTCGTAGTTCCTAAGGGGGTATACGTTTACAGGGCTAGCTCTGATGACAAAAGCGTACTAGCCGTGAAACACAAAACTTACTCTGCTTCGAATTAATGAAATGGAAATATATTATTCCCAACAATCACTGTACATTGTCCAATGCAAAGAAAAACATTAGTGTAGTCATGCATGACGTCATTGATCAATATTAATGTAAGTTATGAATCCTCATTGCGATTTTTGAAATTTTCCATTTGACCAATTCTTACGCGTTATAAAATATAAATAAAAATCTAATAAGTTCACCAACACATTGAATGAAGATGAGTATTATCCTAGTTCTTGTGATGTATAGCTCTTTGCAAACATCGAAAAAGTGTGAAGTAACGAAGGAAAAGTGCATTGGTTTATGTTTGGTTTTTTGGTTTGGGAAAGTGCATCTCAACTTTTTTCTTTGAATTCAATTTTTCTAAGGAGTTTCAAATTAACACACATATTTTGAAAATAATGGAGTGTGAAAGTAGTTCCCAAGTTCAATTAAAAGACAGCAAGAAAATAAAAACATTTTGAGGAAACATTTATGCATTGTCCCAGTTTGATTATGATATCATTAATTAATTACTGCAAATTGCACAAGTTATATCACTCCAGTTTAAAAGACAGTGCATTTGCATTCCAAGAACTCGTCGAAAAAAAAGGCTCCGACAGGAAACGACCATTTTGCGAAGGGAGGAATTGGAGCCGCCGCTATAAGAGGCAATTGCGTATAGGTGCTGTGTTTTCCGTAACGGTCGTCCAGTAAACCGAACAATTAAGCTAGGCGCGCGATTCCACCCCTGCGCCGCTTGCAACTTGGAATCTCCCGAGCCCCGAGCTTGCGCGTTAACCTCTCAGCCGCCGGCAGACGGTTGTTTAAAGTTCGATACTCCATTTGCCCCGGGGGACGCCTGGAACTCAAAACGCCCCGCAGCGCGAACACTGCTGCTGCCGCCGCCGCTGCCGCCTTCACCGCCTCCGCCGTCCTCGTACTCGCCACTCCCGCATCTGCCGACGGGGGCTGTAGCGGAGGCGATGGTGGTAGCAGTGGCGATGGTGGTGGCGGTGGCGGTGGCGGTGGCGGTGGCGGTGGCGGTGGCGGTGGCGGTGGCGGTGGCGGTGGCAGTGGCGGTAGCGGTGGCGGTGGCGGTGGCAATGGCGATAGCGGTGGTGATGGCGGTAGAGGTGCCGTTAGGATGGAGTGGATTGACTATATAGTGCTAGAGGCGGATTGATTTATTGATGTTTCCGGGAGGGTCAACCTCTATGTTCATTTGTCCCGTTAGTGTAGTGAGTGTTTTATCCCTTCAGGTGGCGTGTGCCCCGCGCTGGCTGGTGCGATCTGGCCCCGACCACGGCGGATTGCGGGGTGTTTCCATCCCCTCCAGCGGGGTGTATCTCCTCCAGCGGGGCACCGCCCTAACCGAGGCTAGCTCTAAGCTCCTCACTGAGCTCCCGTCATGCGAAATAGTGTAGTGCATTGACTACTTATGTAAGAATGTGCATGTGTGTGCTTGCGTGTGCGTGTGTGGAAATGGAATGGGGGGCAAGAATGAGGAAGGTAAGTTCACGCGCGGTCCTCGGCCTGTTAGTTAAGGTACTTCTCTGGCATTCGCCTGGTATTGGTCAAAGAGTGGAGGCATAGGCGGGCACGTGAGCAGTTGGGATGGCAGAGGAGTGGTGGAACGGATAGCAACACCGGCGGTGACGGTGGAGAAGGCGGTGATGCTGGCGGCGCCGAAGTGGCGGGGGCTGCGGTGGAGGCGGGCGTGGCTGTGCTTGCGCGCGCCGGCGACGTGTCGCGTTCGAGGCTCGCCCGTCCGTCCGTCCGGGCGCCGGTCGAAGCGATGCTAATCACGGTATTGGGCGCCGCCGCGTCCGTTGCCGGCGCACCGGCCCTGCGTCCCTATCGCTGCCCGTGTCACTGCCATTTCTCGTGATGCACCTTCCATTCCCATCGTTTACATTGGATGGTCTCGTCCAACGTTTCCCTTGTCGCGATTTATCTGTACTTATAGCTGCGTTTACTCCGTTTCGTCGACTTCACAGCTCTGTAAACGGCCTCATTCTCGCAGAATTTGCTTCAATATTTAGCATCTGCCCATCCGTCTGATATCATGTTTCCATTTTAGTTTCTTAGTATTTTCCTTCCAACATTCGCCTCAACCAGGAGTTCGCTACCACTTTCTTCCTCTGTTCTCCCAATATCTACTAGGCCTGATCCTACGCTTCCCCTATGCAACCATCTCTCACGCATCATCACCCTTCTTTCATCAACTATCATATTATGTTCACCGTCCGCCCACCACCGTCTGTTTCAACAGCCAAATCCTACCGCGGACGCCTCGAATTTTCGGCCTCTTGCTGTATGGTTCCAGACGTTTTCCCTATCCCCGCTCTATAACACGCCGCACAACACTACCATACATCTCGGGAGATACGTCCGCGAGCTTAGAAAATGCCTCAGCTGGGGTGGTGGCTCGCTGGACGGAGAGACCTGGAGGTTGAAAACCAAGCTAACGCGTATACTGCGGTTTTTCTAACTTTGCCCCTCGAAGCCCGTCATCAGGAAGGAATATGCGACACTATTTCGCGACGTGCTCATACATGCCGCCAGATATCGCCTGATCGTGACCGTATCAAGCAATGCTTGCGATCATGCATTTTCTAGCGGTGTGACGGAGAAAGACGCGAAATGCCGTGTGATATTCCATTGCGGCATAGGGGCTTGAAGGGCAGACTTAGAAAAATCGCACAATAGGTCAGTGGCGCCTAATCTCATGTTACAGCTAAGGAGGATGTGGCGGTGTTCCTCCACATCCAGAGAGAGAAGACGCACTACGCTTACGGTTCTAATGAACCAAATAGTTGACGTGCCGGATATCAAGTCACTCGTTCCACCTGGCGCCGCTGCCGACGCTCGCCAGACGCGGGCGTCGTGTCGTCGCTCGCCGTAGCCGTCGCTCGCCAGACGTCTGCGCAGTGTGCGTGCGTGTAAGTGTGGGTGGGTGTATGCACACGCCCTCGGCGCCGCGACCGGCGCGGGGCGGCGCGCCGCGTCGCGTCGGACGGCGCGCGTGGGCGTCGCGTCGCGTCGGGGCGGGGCCGGACGAAGCGCGGCGCTGCGCGTCCAGGGCAGGGCATGGGCGGGAGCGACATGTGTCCGTCACGAGGCCGCCTGGCCTGGCCTCGCCTCGTGACGCACTGGCCACGAGGCCGCACAAGGAGGGGCGGGCTTGGCTGCGGGGCCCATGGCGATTGTAGAGCCCCAAGATGCAGAGAGTAGCGCATTCCATTGTTCCACCGATCCCTACATTTTATGTCCATTTGTCAGCAGAATTGGAACTACGTAATATTCCTTATGTTGAGAACCATGAATCTACCCCAAACCAATATAAATATTCTTGAAAATCTTCATAATGTCATTAATTGTTATCATTTCCCTTCAGTTTCTAATTGGTGCCTGACGGGGTTGTCAGGTGAGAGGATATTAAATGGCGGAGGTTGCGCTACTCTCTGTATCTAGGGACTCTAGGCAATTGTGATATGAGGCGCTCTTGGCGGCAGCCGCCACACAGACGGAAAACTTGTGAAACACTGAGAAAATAGTACCTAGAAATCCCGCGTTAGCGTAGTTGGAATGAGGGTGATTGATGAAACAAGGGAAATATTATATCGAACTGATTCGTGATGAAGTGAACTGATTGTGCAGTTATGTATTAAAGGTGCCCGATGCTACAGCAAACTGTATACATTTTTGGGCCTTTTTTAAACACTGTCTATATGCAGCACTCAGCAATCTGTTGGCTGAAAACAGGTATTTTTCTCCATGAAGAGATCATAGAGACCGATTGAAAATTTGGTTGGAATGTTGAATAAGGAAAAATAGCCTACAACGATTGGATTATTTTGGGCGGACCGATGAGAATACCCACAGAGTAGCTGAGGGAATGGGCCTTGTCGCACCAGGAGAGGTGGCTCAGAGCTTTAACTGATGTCACTACAGTGCCTCTGACCAGGAGGTCCTTGGTTTGAGTCCCGACGATGACAGGACTTTCGACACTAGCTACGTACATAGCTAGGTCGAATTCGCCCGCAGTCTGGAGGAGAATCCAGCAGCCGGCTGTTCTGATCGTTTCTTTTTCGTGGTTTCTCCGATTAACACCAGGCGAATGTCGGAGCATACCCCCAAAAAATGGGGTACGGACCTTGCGCGATCTTTCCTTCTCATTCCTTGTTCTATCCTACCCTTACACACACATGCCCTAAACTACCACACACGCTGAGAGACCGGTCGGGAGCTTAGAGATTGTCTCTGCTGGGGGCGGTGCCCTGGTAGGAGATACCTGTTTGGGGAAAACCTTTCTACCCCAAGGTAGGCCGAATCTCACCATCCAGCGGGAGAAGATCTACGCCACCTCCAGAGGAAAAGCCTGTACTACACTTACGGGACTAATGATCTTAGCAATTGACGTGCCAGGTGCACGTCAATAAAAAAATCGTGGGAGAATGCTTGTGACGAAAATGAGACAATAGAGACAGCCGCAACGCGGTGCGGGAATGGCGACGGGGACCGCTAAGCCCAAGAGGAGACGAGGAGGCGAAGTAGATGAGAAGTGAGTTGCACGGCGGAGGAGCATAATATTGTTTCGAAAAAGTTGGATGAGTTGGTGCGAACTTGCTGAGGGAAAATGGGGCAACGCGTCTCTGGGTAAGGTCGAGGGGGCAATGTTGGCGGAGAGGCAGCGTACTCAAAGCCACCGTAACTTATGGTACTACATGAGTGTACCGTTGGTAGCAGGCGATTAGTAATGATGAGTAGAGGGCCGTGACTGATTGGGTTGGGCATAGTGGAGGTAGAGCTAAGAATGTATTTGTGCGTCAAGCAGCGAATAGTTGCTGACGATCTCACTCGAAATAACAACACAATAGAATGACACTCCTCTAACAATCCCGTAAAACGTACATAGATTTATACCTAGATACCAAATTAAATTGGGGAAAATACAATAAAACTGTCACAACTTCAACCATTGGCTTACAAAAACAATCCAATCCATTATAAATCTTCCATAGCAATGTACAAGACAATTTTAAGACCGATAGTGCTATAGGCCAGCCCATTTTGTATCATTTCTGCTCATACTAACCTCTACAAACTTCAAGTCCTAAATTCCTAAGAATAGTTTCTAACGCATCTTGGTACATTACCAACAATCAACTCCACATGAATTTATCTTGGAACCCGTAGATTAATACACCACATGTCTGGCCACCCACTTTTATTATAACCTACCTCAAATCGCAGACATATCACCTTTCAAACTAGCCAAACACCCTAATTAACAATTACGAATTAAAACTAAATATCCGTACCGCATATTCTCGCAAAATATTACTGATTTATATGCAGACTGAGAATGCCAAATGGGATTTTTTCCCTCTTATAATAGCATGAAAATTTTATATTTAAGATCAGCAAATAAATATATAAATATATATTGAATATGTCTGAATTGTTATATTTTCTGAGCTATGTAATTTTCTTTTTAAAAAATTCAATAGAAAAAAGTGCCTATTGAATGGTTCGGGAAAAGAGAGACGAAAGGCGGGCGAGTTAGTAGCATGCGAGTAGCAATAATCAAGACGAGGGCGAAAACTGATTGTGTTACGCATGGTGGAGATAGTGTCAGGAATTTGGGCATCAAACAGCGAATAGTGGGTGTAGAATGATGAATAAAGGACGGGGAATGAGAGACGAAAGGCGGAGGAAAAGAGGCGGACGACGAAGGTGGTGGGACTTGGCCGGGAGGGGGGCGTGACGAGGGACGAAAGACGGTGACGGGACAATGAGGAGGACCGGGGAACGGCCGGCGGTGGTCGAGGAGCTCCAGGCCACAACAGGCGTCGGAGGGCGACGAGGCGGTGGTGGCGGCGGAGGTGGCAGCGGAGGTGGCGGGGTGGTGGCGGCGGCGGGGCGGCGGCGTGGGCGGCGGCGTGGGCGGCGGCGGCGGCGGCGGTGGCGGCGGCGGCGGCGGAGGTGGTGGTGGCGGCGGCGCCGGTGGTGGCGGCGGCGCCGGTGGTGGCGGCGGCGGTGGCGGTGGCGGCGGCGTGGGCGGCGGCGTGGGCGGCGGCGGCTTTCGCAAGGCAGAGGGAAGCGCGGCTGACGGGCGGGTGGCCGCGCGCAGGGCGAGAGGGCGAAGGGGAGGCCGGAGTGTGTCCGCCAAATTAGAGGTTGCCAGGCTAACCACTCCGATCCAATTACACACGTCATCGGGCGCGCCCGCAGGTCTTGCGGGGCGCCGTGATGCATCGGGCGCCCGAGCAGGGCCGCGCCGCCGACGCGCCGCTTCGCTGCCCAGCCGCGATGCGCGCGCGCCCGCGCCAAAGACCCCCAGCGCCGATTTGCGCCTTCCGCTATCGCGCTACGCGGAAAAATTACCTAATTAGTTTCGCCCAGAAACTGGGTAGAGAAATTGCGTCCTCGCGTTTCCACGTTCCACTTCCACATCCATTGCCAATTTTGTGCTCAGACATGATTTTAGTAATCTGTGTTATATCTGCGTTGTAGTTACAATATTTCGCATATTTTTCTTCGAATTATATAGTAATATGTCTGATAGTAGCGTTGTATAGAAATCTAATTAGTTTTTTAACGTTCAGGTTCTCATGTAGAGAACAGATTTGTGCTAACTACTTTCTGATTGATATGTTAAATAAAAAATCGTCCAAATTTTATAAGGTGGATTTTTATAGGACGGATTTTTGCTAAATGGCCATAGGTATGTATTTTTATTAACACTCGTTATCACAAATTTCAAGGGAATATATTCGTGCTATAAAATTCCATGTTATCGGATTATTGTTTTTCGTCCCGACACAATAGTATAGGGAGGAAAAGTATTGGAATCACGTCAATTACACGATGTAGAATTTTCTGACATACAATCCGTAGTTAAGCTGTAACTTCGCACACATGTCAGAGTTAAGAGATATTGTGTTATTACAAAAATAGGTAAGATGGGAATACACGCAATTTGTACCCGATAATCGGGATACATACAATGAATGGATGGCCAGATGTCCGTATTGCACTCAACTACATTTAAAGCTGTCAAATTAAACGCTTTTGAATGGAAACTTGGTAAATAAGTAAGGAGTTAGGACCTAGTTATGTCCCGTAATCATTAATATATTAGAACTTTTTAAGGTACGTACTTTACATGCAACCTTTTCAAACTTTCCTGGGAAATAGGTGTTATTTTTTTGTTTATTTTTTATCTGGAATAGAAAAAGAGTATTATATGTTTATACGATTTTCATTCAAAACTATTAAATTTTAAAAACTGAAAAGTTTACATTTCAAAGTGTAGACTTCAGCGACTGGAATCAGTGTGTTGGAGACGCTTCTTCCTAGGAACGTTTCGGTCGTCATGCTGCGACCTGTCTCACGGGGAGATGGAGCCAAGTAGATTATGCTTTAATTTATTTTCGAACCTGTCCTACACCTTCAATATTAAAGCCAGAAATTCCTTTTTTCAATGCAAT
Organism: Acheta domesticus; assembly: GCA_031308135.1. Classification (NCBI taxonomy): domain Eukaryota; kingdom Metazoa; phylum Arthropoda; class Insecta; order Orthoptera; family Gryllidae; genus Acheta; species Acheta domesticus. The sequence continues at coordinate 233,729,006 of JAHLJT010009436.1, forward strand.
TTTTACCTCAGTTGTAGATCTTTAAATTAAGTCCTGTTTTATGTAATGAGTTGAATAATATCTACAGACCAGATTTTCATGTAATTAGATATTTTTTGCATTTCTACTTACCGTTCTCAAAATTTTGATCTTGAAAAATTGTCGTCGTCCTTACACAATTTCAGATTTTTTCGTTACTTATTTTTACATATTTGGTACTATACATAACATATTTTACATATTTGCGGTATTTTCTCAACATTTTTTTTATTTTATCAATTTTTTAAAATATTTTTATAAAAAGTATTTTCAAAAATTCAGCATTTTTTCATACATTACTGCATACCCTACTCGAGGTACGCTTCGTGAAGACGTGGATTCTTCGTAGAATATTCTCACAGTCAGACGTGCCTGCATCAGTTATCTCAGTGACGGGAAGTGCGCGTCAGCCACAGATCATTCTCACCTTTAGGTATGAAAAGTATCATTGACGCCGCGTTTGGTGACCTTTAACCTCAGTTTCCAAGAAACTGGAGATTGCCGTCGTGTAACACCTTGATGAGAATATTCCATGCCGCAGTGATTTTTTTTTTTTTAATACATTTATTAATGAATGGATATACATAGGTCAGTATTATATATACTACATCATATGTATTTTTTCGACTTATATTTAACTTAAATGCTAATCTTAAAATTATATCTAACTACACATGAATAGGAAACTCACAGAGCACCTAAGGGATTAATTCAGATCTGAAAAAATGCTGAGGAATGAATCTAATGGGTATCTATTTTTTATTCTGGTTGGGAGCTGGTAGGTGGTGGCTAAGTCGTAATGGGTTGCTTGGGTTACGGAGTTTATTTTGGAGAAGAAATTGTTTGATAGGAGCGTAATATGGTGAACTATAGGGGGTAGATTCAATTCTTTGTGCAGTTGAGAGTTTGAGATAAACCAGGGTGCATGAGTGGCAAGTCTGAGGAAGTGGTTTTGGATGACCTGTAGTTTTTTTATGTTGGTTTTAGAGGCATTGATCCAGATGGGGCATGCATAAAGCATTAGAGGTCGGATTATTGATTTATAGAGGGTGATGGCGTTGTTTAATGATAGCTTACTATTGCGATTTAAAAGTGGCTTCAGTTGAATTAGTTTAGTTTTGGCTTGCTGTGCTTTTACTGTTATATGATTTTTCCAATTGAGTCTGGTGTCAAGATTTAGCCCTAGGTATTTGACTGATTGATTGTGTGGAGTCCATGGAATTGGGTGATTGTTTATTTGGAGTGGAGTTGGTGTTGAAAATGTTCTTAATGAGAATATTTTGGCGGATGATTTTGTAGGATTGAGTTTGATTTTCCACTTGACTGACCAGTCATCAATTTATTTAGATGTTTTTGAATTTCTTTGCAGATTAAATCATTTGAACAGTTGGACATGAAAATGGCGGTGTCGTCGGCGAATTGGGCGATGTGGGTATGTGATGTTATGGGAATGTCGGCCGTGTATATATTGAAAAGAGTGGGGGACAGTGGTGAACCTTGAGGCAATCCAGCTGTAATTCCGCGGGGGTTGGATGTGTGTTTGTCAACTGTGACTGAAAATGTTCTATCTTGGAGGAAGCTATTAATGATATTGATTAAATAGTTGGGAGTACCTATTTCTTTAAGTTTGAATGTTAAGCCGGGATGCCATACTTTGTCAAAAGCTTTCGAAATGTCTAAAAAGATAACTATTGTATGAAGTTTTTTTTGAAATGCAGTGTGTATGTGCTCCGTGATCCTTAATAGTTGATGAGATGTTGAAACTTTATTAGTGAAGCCAAACTGGTGCATTGGAATGGTTTGAGTTTTGTTCAGATGGGAATTTAGTCTTTTGAGAATTAATTTTTCTAGGATTTTTGACATAGTGGGAAGGAGGCTTATGGGTCTGTAGTTATCAGTGCTGGAGAGATTCTTAAATGGCTTGGGGATGGGTATTACATTTGAATTTTTCCAAATAAGGGGAAAATAGCCAGTTCTAATTATTGAATTGTAAATATTCGTAATGTATGCAACTGAAGAATTTGGTAAGTTTTTTAAAATTGTGTTACTTATTTTGTCGTGTCCTGGGGCTTTTTTTAATGGCAAATTCTTAATTAGGTTGATAACTTCATTTGGGGAAATGTAGTTGATTTTGTGTGGTACATTATAGTTGGGTGCTGCTGCTATTTCGAGAATGTTTGAATGCAAGGGGTGGGGTGGGGTGGTATTCGGAGTGAACGATTTGGCGAAGTGATCGGCTAATGCTTCAGCCTTCTCATAAGAAGCGAATTTCTTGCCCGTTGGAGTTGTTAGTGGGGGTATTATTACTTTCTTTTTTAAGATATTTTTCGTGAATTGCCACAACGTGTTGTTATTCGTGCTTAGAGATTGGATTAAATCATTGTAAGCTGTTTGTTTATGTTCCTTTAATGATTTTTTTACTATGTTGGTCAGTAAATTTAGCTCTTTCTTAAGTTGTGGGTTTCTTGTGATGCACCAAAGTCTTCTTGTTTTGTTTCTAGTGTTAATTATTGTGAGTATGTTTTTTGGAAGTTTTTTATTGAGATGCTTGATGGTGTGGGAATGAGTATTATTATTAAGAGTGTTGATTGTATCAACTATTATATTGTTCAAGAGGGCTATAGCTTGTTCTATTTCCACGGGAGTTTTTAATATTTTGAATTGGGGTGTTTGTTTTTGAATTATACTTTTAAATTTTTTCCAATGGATATTTTGTGTGTTGAGTGAGAGAGTTGGTGTGTGTGGGGGAGTGATTTGTTGAGTTGAGATGATGGTTGGCAGATGGTCTGAATCTAGTTCAAAAAAGGGAGCTGAGTGAAAAATGGTTTGCATGTTGGAAATTGCGATGTCTAATATATCTGGGTGTTTGTTATGATCTATGGGGTAGTGAGTGGGTTCTGCTGGTATAATTAGCTGAAGTTTGAGGTCTGTAATTATTTTACTGAGTTGGTTCCCTGCAGTATTGGTATTCCTGCATCCCCAATGGACATTTTTGGCATTTAGATCTCCAATCAGCAGAGTGGGAGAATTCATCTGGAACAGCAAAGAAATATTAGTATCGGGAATTTTTGTTTTCGGAGGTTTGTAAGCAGCTATTAATGTTAGTAATCTGTTATTTAAAGGGAATTTAATTGCTATAGTTTCAAGACCTGGGGTATGTGGAAGATTGGTTTCGATATATGGTATAGCTTTTTCTATTAGAATTAATACCCCACCTCCGTTTGCATTTAATCTGTCAGTTCTGACAACATTATAGCCTCCTATATTAAATGCGTTGTCTGGGTGTAGATGTGTTTCAGTTATGCATGCTATATTGATTTGTTTATCCTTTAAAAAGTAGGTTAGTTCTAATTTTTTATTGTTGATGCCGTTGGCATTCCAGTTGAGTAGATTTATATTATCTTTATGGTAATGTTGCATTATTGTAGTTAAAATAAGCTGAGAGAGATGCCTGTAAATTGCTGACTATTGTTGGGATGATATTATTAATGATATTAACTAAGAAGTACGTAATTGAGTTAATAATGGAATGTATGAAAGAGTTATTATTGGAATTATTCATGAAAGGAGGTGGTGTGGAACGGTGATTGTTGGGTTGGTTGTTTTGATTTGTATTTTGGGGAGGGTTTGGAGCAAAAGTGAAGTTTGGAATATTGTTAACATTGGGGAGATTAGGAAAGTTTTGTGAGGTGAGCCTTGGGGGAGGATTGTTTCTTGATTTAGTTTTATTATTGCCTGAATTTGGGTTATTTGAGGGGGAGTCTATTAGTTTTTTATAATATGGGCATTCTATAGATCTTAGGTCAGCTCTGTGCGATCCATTGCAATGTCTACAGGTCGGAGGTAGGTCTTTCTGTGGGCAATTAACAGAGTAGTGATCCTTTGAACAGAAAATACATGCGATTGAATTGTTACAATTATTCTTCGTGTGTCCAAAGTCCAGGCAACGCATACACTGTACTGGTCCTTTTGGTCTTCTTCTTCTCTCTGGTTTGACACTAATGTTACAGATCTGATTAATTTGTAGCACTTGTTCAATACTTTGACTACCATTAAATTCTGCGGCAATTACTGGGATGGGCACGTTGTTTTTATAAAGTCTAGTTAGACTTATGATGGACGGGTAATTGTGTTGTAGGTCTTCGATTATTTCCTGTACTGTGATTGTCGGGTGAATATTTTTGAAGACGACAGAAAATTTTTTATTGGCCGGATCTTTGTAAGTGTGGAACTGTCTCTTGGTTTCAATGAGATATTTGATAGCTTTTCTAAAGTCTACTATTAATTTGAACATGAGTTTGATTCTGTTGCCATTATAATCTGTTGTAAATTGGTTTGTGAGTTTGTTTTTGATCTCTTTGTTGAATTCCGAGATATTATGGATATTATTAACAAAGATGGGAGGAATTCTTAGATTTTCATCTTCTTGAGGCGAAGTGACATTGGCAAACTCAAATCTTTTGTCTTGGTCTGATAGGTTCCCTAGCGGAGCAAATCTGTTTCCAACTGGTATATTATATTGCGTTGATTCTGTAGTGGACGGTTTCTTATTTGGAGGGAGGTCTATTTCGCCTGAGTTATGACATCTTTTAGCACTGTTAATATTTAGTAACGACTCACTGTTATTGTCGGAAATGTCTCCTTGGCCGCTAACTGCGTCATTTGCTGAGCTGCGATTACCAACCTGGAGGTTTCCGGCCCCGATGAGGTGTTGCGAGCTGCAATCGGTACCTTGAACATTTACGAACTGCCCGTTCTGCGTATTTAAGGCAAACTGTAGATTTTGGCAGTTAGAGTGGGCACCGAACACTTGCTGTTGTTGCTGTGGTTGAATCTCAGGGCTGCTGGCACTGTCCATGGCACTCTCGCTGCCGTAGAGAGTTTCCATGGCTCCTGCAATGCTGTGACCTAGGTCACAGCTGGCTGAATGGGGCTCACCGTTAATTGTAACTGATAAGCTACTGCTGGTTTATGGCGCACTGTATAATCGCTGTTTGTACTTCACTTCACTACACGAGTATTTCACTGTTACACGCTTATGAAGTTCACTACGTAACTGCACTGACTAGGCCGGAGCGAGCGATGTTGTCGCCACGGCGGTTCGGCGCTGAATGCCGCAGTGATTGTTTGCTGGTCGTAGATTTCGCCAGATTGTACGATGGCTTCTATTACGTCTAGTCTGACTGCTAAACTACATTCCTTGATAACAATTTGTGGAGGCTTTACTACTGATGGGAAAATTGTATGGTGCAGGTGGGCATCAACTTGTGTATTCCAAATGATTTTTAAAACGTTTGCATTGTTTTAAAAATTTGTATAGGATTTTCTTTATTAATGTAAGTTCGTGTTATGTAAATGATTTATAATTAGAGTATATTAATTTTACATATTATGTCCGATTTTTCTTATTTATTACATATTCCGTTTTCATTACATATTTATGTATATATTGTACATATTTTGACGTTTCATTCTACATATTTTTCCGATCTCTAGTAATAACTAGTTACACTAAGACGTTTTGCTATGTCGCTCAAATTATGTATATCCTTAGGACTACGTTTCCTTGCCGGGACCCAAAGATTGGTTACGGCAGGAGAGTACGTGCCATTTCGGGTTTACTGTACTTTAATTTACAAAAAGTGAAATAAAATATAAACAATTTGATATGCATCTTTCTTTTTTAGGAAATGATTGGCCTGAGGCGGCATGTTCTCATTCCTATACTCATATCGCCTAAACTTATGAAATCATCAAACGAAAATATGAGAATATCATAGGATAGGGGATCATACGAGTTTTTTCTCTTAAGGTATGAAGTTATTTGATTTGATTTATTTAGTCAAAAAACAGTAAAACAGTAACAGTAAAACAGTAACAAAAACTGTATGTGACGTATGGGAGAGAAGATCATTTGCGCACGCTTTCTTGAGCTCCAGAATCCCTTCCTAACACTTTAACTATAAATAATTGAATGATGAATAAAAGTTTAAAAATAAAAAAAACAAAATAAACAATAACAATAAAATTTAAAAAGGTGCAATATTAGCAACATTTGAAAAACTATACATTTTTGTATCCGAATTATAGAAAACTTATTTCCATTGGTAAACGAACTGTAGATTTGATTTTTCTGCATTGCTAAAAAAATAGCTAATCACTCCCAGCTCTTTTCCTACCACTGTAAGCAAAAGGAGAGCTGAACAAAACGTTGATCAAGGTAAAGCTACCTTTATGTCCAAAAGCAAAACAAGGGGCCATTTCAGCATTTGGTCAATGTATCAGGGAACCTGGACAAAAACTGATCGAGATGGAGGTCATTGACAAGGAAGCTGAAGCATATTACTTGTTACAGGCGTATTAAGTATTTTTTTAATTATACAATACAAATGTAAAGTAATGTATTGTACGATCGTGTATCATTGATTTGTAAACATTATTTTTCTTTTTATGATCAGCATTGTCTCTAATTGTATAGCAGTGGTGTCAAGGTCTTCTACTAGTGACAGTAGCATGGATCGTGGCACCGTAGCATGCCACAAGCTTATCTGCGCAACTAGCGTCGGGAAAGGAAACTATTAGTACTAACCCCGCCCTTTTACAATAGTGATGGCGTTGTCTCTTGCGGTGGGATGATGAACTGCGTGGAGAGGCGATTTCGTCGTGCCACTAGTGCCACGGACTCTCGCTCGTGGCATCGATCTCGACAACACTTTTGTATAGGAAACAGTTGCGCAGCAGCAAAATTTTGCTTTTAACTTAAATTTGTGTACCGATTTTAGTTGTTTAGTGTCATCTGACAATGTGTTGCAAAGTAACGTACATGTATTGTATGCGGATTTCTTGTAGTGGACTGTTGATACTGACACTTCATGAACGTGATTTGTACGATGTGCCTTGTGATTACAAGTATCATTATTGTATGAAAATATGTTCCCACAATTAAGTCAGTCAGTTTGACAAAAATTGTAGATTCGTAATTAAATAGGCCAGACAATGGTAAGATTCAAAGCTCAATGAAGAGCGGCTTACAGGGATTTTTTGCTTGGTTTATTGAAGAGAGGCTGATTGAATGACGCTTGTTTAATTGTGAAAGAGCCTTGTTTAATTGTGTAATTCTGTATTGTCTCTAAACTAACTAATGAATTTTTCTGTAGTAAGGATATGTCTATGATTCTACTGAATTTATGTATTACATGATCATATTTTTAATCACCTTTACTATTACTTCCGTGTAATTATCTGAGGTTGCACTTACTTGAGCTTTGGAATAGGGTGTAGGTTATTTTTTGCATTGTCTGGTTATTGAGAATGATGATGAGATGTCTTTCTGATGTAGTCGCAAAGGTAGTAAATTGTTTTGTAGGAAATTCGAGAGTCAAGGCTATTTTTATCTGGCCTCGGTTATGCCTGTGCGTTGCGTTTTGGCAACAGTTAAGAATACGTCATTTTATGATGGACTCTTGTGCACGGGAGCTATTTTGAAGTTATTTTGGGCACTGTTTGATTATCCTGTTTCAAAATGAATGTAATATGTTTGTAGCTGGACTATTCGAGTCCTGTGTCGTAACTTTGGAATGTTGATTATGCTTGTTATTTTAACATCTTAATTAAATTACATAATTTGTTAGATGGATCTGTCACAGTTTCATCATAATTTTGAAATTTGCCTAACGCTTTTTCTGCTGCATTGCAATCACCTTCCAAACTACCATAAAATAACAATTTTGTTCATTAAAAATTGTTCACAGAAGGAAATATCAATAAATGTGTGAATATGTTAATAAATAATAAGTGAAGATACACAAGTTAAATAACTTTATTTGAAGTACGAAGAGTAATTGGAATATTTGATGAAAATGAAGCATAAAACTACGTGTGAATGTCATATTAGCGTGTCATATTAATTCACGAATATCGTGAATGTTCATGTATTTTATGCTCCTTTGAAACGTCCGTATAAATGTCGCATAAATAAAACGCACACATTAAAGCATCCCATTTGATTTTCGCACTTTCCTGAAACATGAAGCCGGGTCAAAATGTATATGAGTAACTATGAGATACGTTTTTTATTGTTCGTTGCTTATAGACGATATTGTTATATTCTGTAAGTAACTTTTCAATAATCAAATGTGATTGTTACGGAAATGTAATATAGATAAGATATTCCGAATGTCGTGTTTTTAACTCCTAACTCACTTGTACGGAACGTTCATTGCACAATGCTCACTGAATTTGATTGTTTTTGGTTAAAACTTTAATATCAAAATCAGCTCTTCTTTCATTACCACCATTTACAAGTATGAAGGGTAATTAGTGCATATTTCGGATTCATAAGTACTCGTACATTACTAAGCACAACAGCTTCTTTAAGGATTGCTCGACAAATTACGTACATTTAACGAAATTAGACAATTATTCTAGTTCAGAACTCACAAAATTACTCAGAGACTTCACATCTTTCATTATCTCTCGTGAAGAGGAGATAAAATATGCATGTACTAGTAACAGCACACACTACTCTCATCCGGCTTAGAGAGCCCTTAATCATGATTCAACGTTCCCTGGAGACCGAGGGGCCTCACGCTACCGCACAGTGAATCAGGTCAAACGGTCATCTGCTCTATTACAGAAGCGCAGCGGCAAGACCTCCCAGAGAGCGAGGGAGAGAGAAAGCCAAGCTGTCGCCCGCCATCTCCTCTTCCTGACCGTATTCACCCGCTCCCGCAATACCATTGGCTAGCCTCACAGCATTCTAGCTATTCCATCCTAATCTCTTTCGATTTCCCAAGATGAATATTTTCTCTACGAAAATATTTCGTATTACTATTTCTTTACTCATTTACTTTTTATATTTTTGATATCTGTTGTTACTTTACTCTTCTGCGTGCTATACGATAGAGGCCTAAATTCCCGCAGATCCATTAACTCGCTCAACCATTTCAGAATTCCAGCAGATCCGTACCCTTAGCCTCGTGAGCCACTTATGAAAATGGTTTACCCGAACCAAGCGATTGTACCCGTTTGAAACAGATCGAACATTTTTAACCGATACCCGTATGAAACGGTTCTTCCACCCTTTTGCGAAATGCTATAAAAATATTTTACTCATTTAAATTTTTCCATTGTGTCATTTATTAAAATTCTTTCAAAAAAGTCATGTATTTTCTTACGTAATGCAACTGATAGGAAGTTCACAGACTGGTTAGAAATTTGATATCACATTTATAAAAATCAGGCTATTTATAAATCAAATAAATGTGTTTAGTTAGTTTTATGTGTCGACGCCTATTGAATAAATAAATGTATTATACTACTTTTGTGTTTTTCAGTAATCAGTGAAGCATCATTGTGTAGGCTGGCAAGTAGGATGACCTATTTTATACGTTTTAAAACACCAATTAATAATACCATTTCGTTTTAAATTTCAAATAATGATTATTGCACCTCTTTCCGCTAGACATTCATGTGGTATTTCCCTTTTATTATTTCGCAAGATAATATGTTATCCTTCGAGCGTGCGCATCTTGATTAGTCACACCATTGCGCTCTTCACACTGATCAACACCACGAATTTTGGATTTAATGGACGTGGGAGGCAAAAATCTAATCACAATAGGATATATGGAACAACCATATGATATAAAATTATGAAATATTTTTATGTCTATAAATAATACTGTTTTCAATTCTATTCCGTAGTTATAATTAAATAAAGCATTTTGAAATCAGAATATCATTTAGGTTTGTGATGAGTATGAAATAAACTAACAAAAACATTTTGCATCCTGATTGCATGTGAACTGTCTCTAAATTTGACTGCCCGAGCGTTGTGTTTTTCGCCCAGCGGCATTTCAGGCATATGCTATTGATTAACATATGTACTATTGCATCACGATATAGTGCAAACATTTCTCATTACAAAATGGCTTAGTTATTTTCGAATGTGTAAAATATCAGAATAGATACACGAAAAATAGAATATCACAAATATGGTTCCTATTCAGGGACCAAGAGATTTCAACAGCCACAAAATAAACCAGCAGAAACTAATTGAATTAACGGCAACACATCCGGAGAATTCATCGCTATTTGATGATTCTATACTCAGAATCTCTGCGAATTTCCGCAAAAATTTAGGAGTACGAAAGGGGATTTACAACCTCGATTCTTTTATTTCTTTGTGCCTAATCCGCCTATTATGTGATAATGTTGTCCACTTGAGCATATATTTACAATTATATTCTCAAATGAAAACTTTCCCTTCTTCTATATCAAAATGTAGGATGGTACAGGAGGCCCCTATAAGAGTACCCGCATTCATACGAGTACCCGCTTGCATGAGAGAGGGGTTTGACCCTTTGCAGTACCCGCATGTACGGGTCCCGGACACCCGCACGACTCGATACCCAAAAATATCCTAGCACTACAATATGGCCCCTTGCGCTCCTCGCTAACTTCTTTTGCTTTCTCTTACTTTCCTTATTACTTACTATTCCGAATCATGTCGTTTGGATGAGTTTTGTTTTGTAAGGTAATGAGAGGAAGGACTTATTGTACACTAATTTACTAGACACGTATATACTTGTATTTGCATTACTTATTGGAACCCATATCTCATTTGTGATATTCATGATCTTACACTGTGTGTTCCTGTTCTAAAAATGTGCCGTTATGATACATTGAGATGAAATTACTTTTCTGGCAAAAATATACGGAAATGAAAGAAAATAAATATTATTTGGATAATGCAGAACTACATTATCTCTTAATATAATTAATATAAACAGGTCGTCAGAACTTCATCTCGTTCACGTGTAACTCTATGGCAATTATTCGGTGAGGGGGCAAGTCGAATAATTTGCAGAACCAACAATCATGGAATTAAATAAACAAAAAAAAGTAGAATGAAAGGATTGCTTACAAACCCAAGGAATAATTCACCTCACGGCAAATATTAGCTACCTTCGTGAAATAAATGAGCACGATAATACACCAATAGTGGAACTAATACAAATATCCAGAAATAAACACCCACGATAAAAAATACAACTTCTACACTAGTAGATGGAAAAAACAACATAATGATTATTTTAAGCACGTTCCCTCCCCCTACGTTGCATTAAAACGAATTGTATTGAGTGACTGAAAATGCCTTTCGGTGCAGGGAGATGGGGCTCCTGTTATCACTGTCGTTTTCAAAATTATCAAAGAAAGTCTATACAGAGAATGCAAATCGTCAGAGGCGTATCATTGATAAGACTAATGACTTTAGCAGTTGACGCGCCTGGAAATCAATCGATAACAGGGGACGCGGGTACGGATCCACATCGCATCGCTAGACCTCTCCGCGATCGAGAATGTTTGGGGTGCTATGGAGCGTGCGATCAGGACCACAACCCTTTTCACCAATCTGCAAGAACTACGTGCTCAGGTGCAAGCTGCATGGCATGGACCAGCACAGGACTCCATTTGAGACCTCTACAACTCCATGCTGCAATGTCTGGAGGCGTGTGTTCGCCAACATGGCGGCCTCACGCCATAGTAACAGTACAGTCTTTGGACATGTAGCGTAATAATTGTTGGTTCTACAAACGTGAAAGTGTAATCATTTCGTATGCGTGGTACCCTCTACCTTCCTATCAACAACGATCGCAATCCGCCTTGTCCTTCTGGGTGCAGCTTTTTTATAACGATGAGTGTTTTACGTATCATAACAATCCATTTTTATTGTATTCGTAATCATTCATTTACAATGTTATGCATCAGCTCTGAGGAACCATCTTGGTCACGATGTTGAAATTCTGTGGGCGCACGATAATGTGACACTAATGATAATGTGACTGATAATTCGATAAACGTGACACTTCAGTCACCAACATACTACTCGAATAATGAGGACGGTATTATGGAACGATGGAACCGTCAATATCGCGCAATCGCTTTCACCGTTTCCTTAGGGTTATCGTTATGGGACAGTCTTTCACTTTCTAGCACAATCTGTCTCAGTGGCAGTGTATACAGAAAGTTTGCCACGATGGGGTGCATCAATATCCTTTTATGGCGGGAATTCGTTCAGCACTTCGCAAGACCAGGATATCACTGACGATTTATATCGTGATACAGGCTATTTAGGTCCGAAGGCAACTTTGGATACTTGTACACTAGTATTTAAGAAACAACGTTGAAAATGATGAGCCAGACAGTGGAACTCGACCAAAATTAACAATGAATATAGTTAACGAAATAAATATTTGTAACTAGATTTGTAAGAAATCACAATCAGATCGTAATATTTCACTGAATTATGGAATCATTTGCATGTTTATAATAACCCTAAACATTTCATCCTAATCATAAAAAAGTAAACGGTAAACTTACAAACATTTTGCTGCCACGATTTCTTTTGCAAAGAAAGTTCACGTGAAAATTTGGGCTGCTGAGCCTCAATATCCTCCCATCATGCGTCAGAAAGTTTTACGGACCTCACGTCGCCCCTCCTTTCATTCCACGTTCCCTCGCCTCCATAGCCGTCGTCGACTTTCCGAAAAGAAGAAAAAGTAAAAAACAAGAAAAAGAGGGGAAAAAGAAGAAAAAAAAGTTGGCAACTTGGCGCCGTGCACGTCCGACGAGGATAACGCGAAGTCTATCTCGGACCCACTGCCGGCTCGCTGCATTGTCCGTCAGGTGAGAGGCTTGATAGTGAGTTCAGCGCCGCCCACAAAAGGAGCATTGTGCGGGCCTCCCGGTACATCGTGCTCGCGGACACAAGCGTCGCCGCCATCCCCGCCCCCGCCGCCCCCGCCGCCCCCGCCCCCCCGCCCCCGCCGCCCCCGCCGCCCCCGCCGCCCCCGCCGCCCCCGCCGCCCCCGCCGCCCCCGCCCCGCCGCCCCGCCGCCCCCGCCCGCCCCCGCCGCCCCCGCCGCCCCCGCCGCCCCCGCCGCCCCCGCCGCCCCCGCCGCCCCCGCCGCCCCCGCCGCCCCCGCCGCCCCCGCCGCCCCCGCCGCCCCCGCCGCCCCCGCCGCCCCCGCCGCCCCCGCCGCCCCCGCCGCCCCCCGCCGCCCCCGCCGCCCCCGCCGCCCCCGCCGCCCCCGCCGCCCCCGCCGCCGCGCGTGGATGAGCGACGCACAACTGACCTGCTGAAGCGGGCAGGTGCGCTCTCACGCGACCGCGCATCTCCACGGACGCCGGCGTTTCTGCTCGCTTTGAGAGAGCGTCCTGCGAGAGGTCTCTTCCCCCAGTCGTGTGATGAGGGAACACGTGTACGCTATGTAATTTGCCTCTCTCAAGCACAGTGTAATTGTTGGATGTAATCGACACCTGCAGGAGGATTCACTCTTCTTCTGTATGTCTGTGATGATGAAATGTAGGTGCTCATTTTCTGGGGTTGGCTGTGGCTCACGAATGTCCAATTCTAATACCATTAATAGGTCTTTAATTTCATTTTTTTCCATAATGGCCTCTGAAACGAGTACAGTACAAGTTCAGAATCAAGAAGAAATTTAATTTTTTGTAACTAATTTTCTAGAACTGGATAACTAATTCTCTAAAAACTGGAAATATAAGTATTTAAGCGTATTCGTAAACTAAATAATATAGAATATTTTAGCAGAGGTCATTACTCTTGAAGATACGTTTTCTCCCAAGTAAAAATTCCAACCTCTGTAATGTAAGAAAGTAGCTTCACATAGGCTCTGATATATGTTCAAAATATATTTATTCGTGTCTGATTTCCAGTATTTTGAAACAGATAGTTCAAGTTGCATCAAATTCTTTTAGTACTATCAAGTAAATAATTTAAATACGTTAAATGCGAAGACATGTAACGGACTCTTCTGTATATTTGTAAAATTTATGCCAGTTGTATTGCCTCTAAACAATTTCTTTTAATGTTTCAACATCAATTATTATAAATTCAAATGTTGCACATTGCAAACTATTTGGATTGGTGTTTAAATTCATTAACCTGCGGCCATGGAGGACGTACCACGAGTTCTACAACTGCTCTTGTGTTTGTTTACAGTAAAACAAAAGGCTCTTCAGGCGAGGGTTGACACGTCATTCTTGAATAAATGTATATTTTTGTTAGTCTCTTTTCTTTCTACAATGTATTGAAAGACTAACAGCAAAAATGTTTTATTACCTATTTGAAATATAGGTATTACGTACGTTACGGTTTATATGAAATTTCAGATCTTTGTAGACTTTGGGTAAAAAATGAAAGAATGTAGAGTACATCAAAACATATCTACTAAAATATCGCCTTTTAATTGTGGAACAAGAAGATTTCATGAATATGATGCAGTATTGGAATAAAACACGAATTCTAATCAAATGTTGTAGGAAACATTTCCGGTGTTTGAAGAATTTTCGTCTTGTGAGTAAGCGGTTCTTATCAATGTCAGGAAAGCTTACTATTCAGAAATAGATCATCACGGCTGGTGGCAATGGTGAAGCCTCTTATGAGTAGTATTTCTGGGGTCACTGTCATACCTTGGTTCTTACATATTAAAAGTTTGCTCGATTAGACAACTTTCCGATTTGGCACAATGTAGTTACTAGGAGAAATTATGATATCCGAGGACTTTCATTTAGATTTGAAATTTCGTAACATTTTTTAGTGTTTCGGTTGGGGAAATAACTTTTTTTGTAGTAGGTACAATAACGTTCCCGATTTGTATGTTGCAAGACTTTAAGATAGAAGCAGTAGTACACTTAACTGAAAAATTATTTGTATAAAGCACGTAAGTTGTAAGTACGCATATAGTTTTGTGTAATAAACATAAAATTGCAAAGAAAAACGTAAGGCAACAGTATTAAGTTATTTTTCCAAGCGACGAAGCACACAAACGTTTGCAACTTCCTGTAATTTTGATCAACATTTAAAGTCTTTGGCAAGTTAAAACATATTATTAAATGCATATTATAAATTAAAGCATCTTTTAATATTATTACAAACTTCAAAATTAAACCTTTGTATAGATCGATCAGTTACGATTGATGTGAACAGTGCCCTGGAAATGGAAGTTAAAAGTCGGAAAGGTTAAAGTAGGAGAAGACCTGCCTGCCATTTAGCCCTAAGCAGCATTTGATGCTTTAGTACGTCAACTACTACTCTTACTATAAGGACGGAGGGTAAAATATTACACCTGATGTAAACATTTCTTGACTTGCAATATATTTTCCAAAACAATATATTAGTCACTAATATAGAAAGATGTGTTTCGATTTTCATTTTCTTAAAGTAATTTTCCACAAACATTTCGTTCATTGAAAATTGAAAAACACTTAAACTAGTATTTTGGAATTATAATGGAACAATGATGAAAACAGAAGTAGCCCGAAAACACCTGTTTGCAAACTCGCCTTGTTCACCACAATTTCTACGCGTATCGACCGAGATTTAAATCTTGGTATTCACTGTGGAAAGAGTCGTGCTGACTCAGTGGTAGGGCGCTGTCTTTCTGACCTTCTGGACCCAGGTTCGAATCCCCGGCGTAGCTGGGATTCTTATCTGGTGATTTCCATTCAGGGCAGTTGTGAGGTCGACTCAGCCTCCTTCCCAATTGAATACAAGGACCATTTCAGGGCGAAAAAGGCGGCCACACAACCTCCTGGTGCCGACGGCGAGGAAAAGGTGGACTCCTATCCTCACCTCCCGCTTGGGCAATATCGGCCTCTGTGCGATGGCATAGGGCGGTGATGTCAAGGTCTTCTACTGGTGGCTGTGGCACGCGTCGTGGCACTGTAACATGCCACGAGATTCTCTGCGCAACCAGCGTCGGGAAAGGAAACTATTAGTAACCCCGCCGTTTTACAATAGGGATGGCGTTGTCTCTGGGGCGGGGTGATGAACTGCGTGGAGGGGCGATGTCGTCATGGCACTCGGGCCACACAGATTCCCGCTCGTGGCATCAACCTTGACAACACTGGCAGAGGGGTTCCTTTACTTATTCACGATGGAATGCTAGCGCGATGACATCATTGACTACAAGGGTCAGCCCTCATATGCCTTGATGCACATTTGAACGAAACTCTTCCATTCGTTTTTGTCACAAAGGTCGTAAGCATCCACCCGATGCCCACCGCAGCCGCAACTTCGTGTACTGAACGAGAGCTGCAGCTGCGGTAGTGGCCGGCGGCCGCCGGGGATGAAGATAGCACGCGAAGGAGTAGCGGGTGGGAAGGAGGGAGAGGGGGAGGGCGGGTGGAGCGGAACCCTCCGCGGGACGTCGTCAACGAAGCAATAAAAGCTCCCTTCAGACCTCGCGGAAATTAAACCGGCCGTTTCACTCGGCCAATATAAAAATAATGGCCCCGATGAGTTCTTTACGCGCAGGCTGCTTGGCGGGCCGCGCTGGGTGGCGGCGGGCACCTGAGGAAGTTTGGCCGGCCGCGCTCAGCGCTGCATGCAGCCACAGGGCGCGGCCCATGGCTTTCTGCGGGAGAGGAAGGACTTGATACAGGGAATTATTTATACAGGGTGTCCGGGGAGGAAACATCGAAATTTGGAAAATAAGCTCTTAAGACAATTCTAAGAATATTTTGTCTAATAAACTACGGGGATAATCCGAATGGTTGAGCCGCAATAAGCACTCAAAAGTTGGTTTGAAAAATTGATTTCTAAGCAAAAATTTGCATTATAGAAGCATAGAGAAATTAGTATATTTGCTGAGACAGAAAAATTAAGCGAGAAATAAAAAAGCAGTCGAATTGTGTAAATTGAGTGCTTTTTTATTTCTGGCTTAATTTTTCTAAGCAAAGGTACTAATTTCTTTTGTAAATAATAAACAATTTATGTTTCTGGAGTGTTTCTCTGCTTCTATAATGCAAATTTTTGCCTAGGAATCAATTTTTCAAACCAACTTTTGAGTGCTTATTGCGGCTCAACCATTCGGAATATCCCCGTAGTTTATTAGACAAAATATTCTTAGAATTATCTTAAGAGCTTATTTTCCAAGTTTCGACGTTTCCTCACTGGGCATCCTGTATTTTAAAACTGTTTTCGTTGGAACTGCATATAAATATGACAAATAGAATATACTCTTGCTGTGCACACCCTCATCTGAAGATGGTGGAGCGCCTGTGATGGCTCAGAGACCACAACCGTTGCCGCTACGCTTCTAGTATCGACGGTGGGGATTTTCGGCACAAGGTATATATTCGTAGCTAGTAGGTCACTCGCTGGAGGAGAAATCTAGCGGGCGGCTGTTCTAGTCGGTAGTGATTAGTTCGATCAGTGCCAGGGGAATAAACAATACCATAACAAACGGACCAGTTTGACCAGGACGACTAAATATAAGCTGTTTATAGGAAGAAGTTAAATACATGATTTATTCAGACTTTTGAATGTTAAATTCCGGTATTCGAGGTTTCTTTTAGAATTTAATTATACCATTTCAAATTCAAAGAATGGCCAAAACTGTGATGTTTCGTTTAATCAAGTAATTGGAAATATTGATACCAGACAACTGACTGAAGAAGGGGGAAGAGTAAGGTAATATGTTCAAACAGCCAATCACTGCGTAGAAAATATAAGATTGAGGTTTTCTCTGTACCATGTTCAATTCTACTAAACTGATGTTAATGTTGAAAATGTATGGTAATTAAGCAAGTTGTAAACTTACATAAAGGTCGTTTTTGTTTATACACATGATTAAAGCATACCCAAATTTACACTTATTTCTCTTTGATGATCTGGGTAGGGTGTCAGGTATAGGTAACTCATGTGGAAGCTTAAGGATCCTGTGTATTTTATGTTGTCGGCTATAGGTACATTTCAAGAGGGTTAAAATTAAATTTATTTTCAAAAATATTTTCGCTGTTTAACCAGTAATACACAGTTATCATAAAGTACGGGCCTTTAGGTGTCAGAAAATAAATATTACAATGCTTTGTTATTTGAAAGTATAATCCGAGGATTAAAACAATTACATTTTTCTCTTAACATGTCTACTATTGGTGCTCATACCTTAATGCATTTTTAAATTCACACAAACATTAATTTCACGACTTAAAAACCCGTCTGCAATTTACATTGTGGATCATTTAATGTTTCTCGAGCTCCTCAAGGAAATCGACTTTAAGATACTGCACACTGTATAATTACAATCGCATATTAACCGTCCTGGAATCGGCGAATGTGGCTGAATTATACGGGATCTTCAGGATCATCAAGGAATTTGATTCAGAGATGAAAATCCTTGTTTTTCTTGGAGACTGAAAATGTTGGACCTCTCTCCAACGCGCCGACGAAAACTCGGATGCATCCCCTGAAATTCGTGCCTTCATCCGGCCATAGTCTGGGACTGAGGCAGGGGAATGCACGGCCCACGAGCAGTCCGTTCCCGCACCTACTGAATTTTTAGCTCGGTGGCGCGGCGCAGAGAGGAAATTTCGTGGCTCAGGGGTGCACAAGTACACGAAACGTTTGCTACGTGACAAGGAAATGCGAGGTGATGATGTTGGATGAAAGTAGTGCTGAATGAGTGGGCTATAAAAAGTGTACGAGTGGAGTCTGGTAAATTAGTAATTCGGCATCATGGTGATATAACTCTGTCTTGCCAAAAGTGGAAATAATGTATAGCATTCGAAAAGAAATGTTCTTAAGGTTTAAAATGTTGATTTTAAAATGTGATGACGCAATGAGCACGATAAAATTTTTTTATTTATTAATTTACTTTTAAAATTATTTATCTATTCTGAATACTCTGTTTTATTTCGCCTTAGCATAACAATTGACGTCAATTTCAAAATTAACTTCGTTATTTTACCAATATTTTGTTAATCTTATTTAACAGTTATACCACTTTGTAAATTTTTTATTTATTGTCCCTTCATTATTACTTAATTTATTTTAGTAATTTATACTTCCCTTTTATTCAATTTTTCACAAATTCTATTTGTTCACTAAATCGCATTTATTACATTTTCAAATACACAAATTGTAATTTAGATATTTTCTCCCTGAAGATGAATTTCTTGTCTACATCTTGGAAACATGTTATAATTCATCTATATGTAATGTGTACATGTGTACATAATAAGTTGCTAGAAACTATTTTTTAGGAATTGCGTTATTTCTTGAAACGTACACCAAAAAGTCACAAAATATACTTTCTGGTCATGTTCATTAAGTATATAAATGTATAAAGAAATATCCCTCCGCAATCAAGGTCGATTTACTATTGATTATTCGAAAATAACACTAATATTTATAATAATTACGACGCCCAAGTAATCTTTAGGTTTAAGATCAACAGATGAGGGTCAAACTACAAAATCACGATACAATGAAAATATACAGTAATTATGATCTTGTAATATATGTTTTCTCCGCTGGTACTGGAAGATGAAAGGAAGCACACCTAAAACTCGATATGGGCAAACAGTCAAATGGGGATCATGAATTCAATTTGATATACAATAATCGAAAATTCAGCATTCGAGCGTGAAATTTAGTAATTATAGATGACGTGAGCATTCTGATAATATCACAGAGAAGCGAATTCATGATTAATTATGGAAATTTCGAGGTTACTTTGCGCTTCTTGTTACAATGCTTCTTGATACAATCAAGGACGATTCACTGTTTCGTTGTCTCTAAATGTCTATAAAGTTAACTTCCGTAGGCCTTAAAGTGTTTTTATAGATTTTGAATCTTTTTAAAACTTCATCTGTCAATAAATTACTTTTTCCAATCATTTACCGCTACAGTAATAAATATTTATACTTATGATGTAGAGAACCTGGCGATGTAAGAGAAGCTTATGATGTATTTGCCTAGATAAAACTCTTAGCTAAAAAATTGTTGAAAATTGTGATGACGTAAACAAAGTAATTAGCGAAACCAGAAGTGCATGACTTGTTGATAACCATGTGTGTCAGTCTCAAAGTAAATGTTATTTGTGAATGTTGTAACACTTCATATTTTATTGTTGATTTCTGTAAGATTCATGACTGCCTTCCATATTCGTGAATGAACATTATTCTGTCTGCCTAGTTAATGTAATGTTTGTTGAATAATGTTTCTGTGCCTTTATTATTTATCGTGATTATTACAATTTTCTCTTTGTTGGACTATACACGATATTTTTCGTTTCACTTACATTAAGAGGCAGTGTAACACGTAAATACACCAACTATATTATTTTATGTGGCCATTTTGTTTTGCAGATAAATTGTGCAATTACGATATCAGTGCAGTTATGAGAACTTTTTTATTTTTAATTTTTGTTTGCTACAACGAAGCAGCAAATTAAATAATTTACAATATCTCCTAATGAAAGTAGTTATATATACTTTCATGGAATTTTTAATATTGTATTGTGTGCTTTATTGCTGTATATACGGCATATATGAAGACTTCGTAGTAATGTTGGAGTCCTGACAATGTTTGTTCATCCCTTTTGTTTCTGTGCGCAGGCCCTTTGAGGCCACACCCTTTTCAGCCTCCGCCGTGGTAGAATTGGCAAGAATAAAGGAAGGGCAATTTCTTGTAATAAATGAAACTCGCTGGCATTTTTATTCTGGTCGTTGGAATTGGAGGCATGCGCATTATTCAGCATCAGAATACCCTGAATTGGATTATTGCTTATTCAGCGGCGCTCTCATCCTGTTGTTAGCTAATGGTTTTTACGTTCATTTTTGAAGCGGCTGTGTGGATGAGTAACGATACGCAGGGGTGACGAATGGCAGGTGTCACCTAAGGTAATTTATGAACACAGTCTCTTCTTTGAAGAGCATTAACATATCGAAAAAAACTTGTATCCAGCACTGTAATGGTTTCGAAAATTCACAAAACGTAATCTCATCTGTTTTATTGGAATTTTATTCCTTTATTTGTATTTATTTGATATGTTATCAGTTGTTTTTCAGCATTAATGTCTAAAACAGTAAATGACTGGGAAATATTTATGATACAAGTGGTAAGTGTGACATTTTATTTTGCGAGGAGGAAAGGCTGCGACAGAAAGCTGTTGTGTTTATTTTGTTGCATTCACAAATTTATCTGAACATTTGAGCATCATCTCACTTGTAGCACTCGTGCAAAAACTTTTAGCATGCTGCGCGTGTTCTGAAAGAACCACTTTTCCTAAGTTACTTTTTAGACGTACTGTCTAGGAAAGTCATTTATTTACAGAGGAAGTTTTAGAAAAAAATATTTAAAATCTCTGAAAACTCTATAGGGCCTGTGGAAGTCACGTTACAGACAGGTTTACAGAGACTGAAAGTGTCGACAGTCCACGATTGTAACAAGACGCATCTTGTTCGCAATATGTTCCATCAGATGTTTGTTTTAAATTTTCTCTTTGCTGTGTGAACTGATTTGATATTATTCTATATTCAGGTTACATCGATGAAATTACCGTTTAAATAATGACATTATTCCGAGTGTTTCCTCGTGCAAGTACCTAGGAATTCATTTCGATAGTAAATTAAGTTGGAAAAAAACACGTAGATTTTGTTGTTGGGAAAGCCTGGAGATCTCTTCACTTTGTAATGCGCATCCTAAAACAGAGTACGGCAAACGCGAGGGAAATTGCTTATTTATCTCTTGTTCGTCCAATAATGAAAGATGGAACAATTTGTTGGGATCCGCACAAGATTATGCAGTGTAAAAACTTGGAAAGGATTCAGCCTATGGCAGCTAAATTTACTTTCAGGAACAAGAAAATGGCAGGGTGGGATTCACTCAAAAATAGGCGATCAGTAGCAAGACTCTGCAGCAAGACTTGTATAAAGCTTATAATGGTCATCCAGCTCGGAAAGAAATTAATCGGCGGCTATAATGATGTATTCCTACATACATCAGTAGAGTGGATCACAGGCACAAAATAAATTTAAGACAGCAGAGAACGGATGTCGGGAAATTTTCTTTTACAAATCGAACGATTACGAAATGGAATAGATTGCCTGCAAAAACCTTTGAACCCTTTCCTCAAAGCGTTCAACAGTTTAGGAAATTAATTTAGGGTATTATTAAGTAAATGAGGGAGAAAAGTGGGTTATATAGCGATGCATAAGTGTTCAATTGTGAAGTGAGGTGTAGTGCAGTGTATAGCAGAGAAATAAAGAAGGAAATGTTTTCAGGTCTTAGTGAAGTGAAGTGCAGTGAAGTGCAATGTGATCCTAGTGCAGTGTGTTTTTTTCTTTTTCTTTTTTCTTTTCTCTCTTAATGTAATTTAATGTTTTATGAATCAGTCAGTTTTTATATTATTATCATTATTTTACCATTATTTTTATTATTTTACCATTATTGTTACTATAATTAGTATATAATTTGCTAGTTACATTACCTTATTCTTATTGTTGTTGTTATTGTTATCATTATTTTTATTATTGCTGTATATCCAGGGGCGAGAGTTTGAACGGGGCGCGCTATGCAGCGCGCACCATAGCTTGCCACCCCGAGAAATAGTTCCGGGTCGCTGGCCGGCGGAAGGATACCGCAGCGACCTGGGGCAGGGGGAACGCGGAGACCGCTGCGTCGGTGAGACAGCGGAGAGCCCGAGCTAACGTAGCATTGTCCGACAGTGTTTAACGTGGTATTTTGTTCTTTGCCTTAGGACCGGCTTTGCCCCGGACGTCTGTTGGATTTGTGGTTGGGCTCCGCTAGGATTCCAGCGAATACTTGGTCGGCTCGCCCCTGGGCCCCACAGCCTGTAGCAGCGTGTCTTAAGGGCACGCGTTCGATAGCGGCCGCGTTTCTGGTCGCTCGTCATATCGGCACCACTCGTGGAGGCCACGCAACCGTGTCCCCCGCTGCGCCGATAACGCTGGCGCCCCTGGTTTTCGGGCGCGTTGGTAGCCTTACCGCGCCTCACGGGAGCGCACCGACGCCTCGTGGAAGCTGCCGGCGGCGGCGCCGCACCGAACCGAAGATTCCGACTTATGTAAACGGCCACGAGCCGTCGGGGTTACCAAATTGTATGTTCAAGTGTGTAATAAACTGTTGTTGCCTGTTTAGGACGCATTTTCCTTCAGATACACAACAGTAAATTGGCGACGAGGTACTTTAGAACTCCGTGTGCAGAGTAGTAACTGCAGACGTAATGGCTACCGGATCGTTTGAAAGTGTTGTGCAATTGTTACAGCAACAGTTCCTGGAGCAGCAGAAACAATTACAGGAACAAATCCGGCAGCAAAACGAAATAATCCAGCAGCTGATGGAGTTTAGACAGACACCACCACCAGCTTTTCAACAATTCGACCCAGCGAAAGAAGATTGGGAGAGTTATATGGAAAGGTTAGAACAACACTTCGAGTCTCACAAGGTAACAGCCGACGGACAGCGACGTGCTTTGTTTTTGTCCTGGGTAGGCCCCGAAATATATAATCTAATCAAGAAATTAGTCCCTGACGCGAACCCCGCTGACCTGACGTTTATTGATCTGAAAAAGAAGGTTGCTGAGTTCTTTGAGAGTAAAGTAAATATCACGGCAGCAAGGTTCAAATTTTTCAGAACGAATAAAAAGCCCGAGCAATCGTATATGCAATGGATTACGGAGTTGAGGGGTCTTACGAAGAATTGCAAATTTGTTTGCGAGAAGGAAGGTTGCGGGCATTCGTACGCGGATTCGATGATTAGAGACATGATCATCCAGCACGCGCCGGAGAGGCAAGTGAGGAGGGAAACGTTAAAATTACAGAATCCAAAACTGGACGAAGTTATCGCCATCGCGCTAAGCCATGAAATGACGCATTTCACGGACGTAGAGTTTGGTAGGTACGCGGAACTGGCGGAGATTAGATCTGAAAAGACGAGGTCACCTCCTGAGGAAGAAAAATTGAACAAAAATATCAACCCGGAAAGCAGACTGAAATCATGCAGGGGATGTTACGTCTCACATTCAAGAACTGAATGCAGGTTTAAGAAGGCAGTTTGTTACAACTGTGGGAAAACCGGGCATGTAAAAGCAGTTTGTGGGAACAGTGATAGTAAAGTGAAAGATAGAAAGAGAATGAAGGACGATAATACGGTAAAGTGAATTGGGGAAAAAGTAAACAATTTGGAAGTCCTTAAGAAACGTATCATAATAAAGTTAGCAATTCAAGACGTAATGGTAGATTTCCTAGTCGACACGGGAGCAACGTCAACATTAATTAATGCGAAAACTTATGCCTTGCTAGGGAGCCCGAGGTTGGAAAATTGCACCACAACGCTCGTAGGATATGGCAATCAGGAAATTCCCGTGTTAGGGAAAACAGTTCTCCAAACAAGTTATAAGGGGGTAAGGAGATCGCTAACATTCTTAGTAGTGTCGAGTCAAGATGCAACGAACATTTTCGGAATGGACTCGTTTAGTAGTTATGGGTTCACACTACAGGATCAAGTAAACATTATCTCGGATACCATCCCCTTTCAAGATTTAGAGCAGGTGTGCAACAAGTTTAAAGATCTATTTGAAGGAAAATTAGGTTGCGCGCGGGACATGGAAGCTCATGTGACTTTGAAACAAGATGCAAGGCCAAGGTTTTTGAAGGCGAGACCAGTCCCATTCGCTATAAAAAGTAAGGTGAAAGAGGAACTAGATAGGCTGCAGAAACAAAAAGTGATCCAACCAATTAACAATAGTAGTTGGGCGACGCCAGTAGTAATAATTAAAAAACCGGACGGTAAACTGAGGCTGTGCGGTGATTTTAAGAATACCATCAATGCACAATCAATTATTGATACGTATCCAATCCCGAAGCCGGAGGAACTTTTTTCGAAGCTAGCTGGGGGGAAATTTTTCTCAAAAATTGATTTGTCAGAAGCATATTTACAGCTCCCGTTAGATGAAGTAACGAGGCAAATGATGGTGATTAATACACCGTTTGGATTATACCAATATCTGCGGCTACCATTTGGCGTAGCGTCGGCCCCAGCAATTTTTCAAAGATATTTGGAACAGTTGACGACCAAGATCCCCATGTGTGTGAATTACCTGGATGACATAATAGTTTCGGGTAAGACTAATGAGGAGCATTTGCAAAACTTGCAAACGCTTTTTTGCACTCTGCAACAAAATGGGTTAAAGTGCAAGTTAAACAAGTGCGAGTTTTTCAAGTCAGAAATTACATATTTAGGACATGTAATGAATTGGAAGGGAATTACACCTACGAATACACATCTGGAAGCAATAAAGTCGTTACCGGAACCGAAAGACTTGAAACAATTGCAATCTTTCATGGGCAAGATAAATTACTATGTGAAATTTATCAAGAATGCGGCTCATATCTCGGCACCACTGAATGAACTCCGAAAAAAAGGTCAGAAGTTTATCTGGACGGACAAATGTAGTGAAGCATACAGGAAGTTGAAAGAGCAGTTATTGAAGAAACCTTGCTTAGCCCACTTCCACCCAGACAAACAATTGATTGTTGCAGCAGACGCCTCAGAATATGGCATCGGGGCAGTGCTGTCACACAAGAATGAGGATGGCACGGAGACACCGATCGCGTACGCTTCTAAGACTTTGACCAATGCGCAGAAAGTTTACCCGCAAGTTGAAAAAGAAGCTTTGTCCTTGGTTTACGCTGTAAACAAATTTCATCAGTACCTGTATGGAAGGAAGTTCCATCTCATAACGGACCATAAGCCATTACTAGCCATTTTCAACCCCGACAGTTCAATTCCACAGCGTACAGCGCAGAGGTTGCAGCGTTGGGCATTACTGTTGTCAAATTACAATTATGCTATTCATTTCAGAAGGACAAATCTGCACGCAAACGCGGATGCGCTGTCGAGGCTGCCGATCGGTCCGGATGAGGACTTCGACAACCAGCAAGAGATGGTGTTCCAGTTCGACCAGGTGGCAGGTACGGCTGTTCAGCAGTTTCCCTTGGATGCTTGGAAGATTGCCAAGGAAACAAGGAGGGACAACATCCTGAGGAAAGTGAAGGAGTTCATTCAGGTAGGATGGCCAACGAGCAGAAAAAGCATCAAAGATAAGTGGTTGCTCCCTTATTTTGATAAAAAGGAGTCCCTATCAATTAATCAGGGCGTGATATTGCTGGCAACAGAAAACGAGGACTGTAGAGTGGTAATTCCGCAAAAGTTGAAGGCACAAGTATTAAAACTATTGCATAGAGGGCACTGGGGCATAGTGCGCATGAAGCAATTGGCGCGCCGTTATTGTTATTGGCTGAATATAGACAAGGACATTGCGGATATGGTCCACAATTGTCAGTTGTGCGCGCAGTACCAGGCCGCTCCCCCTAAAGAGTTTTCTCCATGGCCGAAAGTAACGGAGCCTTGGGACAGAATCCATGCGGATTTCGCGGGCCCTTTTCAGGGAAGCATGTGGATGATAGTCACAGACGCGTTCTCCCATTATCCTTACATCGCGAGAGTAAGTTCAACCACGGCCGAAGTAACGGTGCGGAAATTAATAGAGATTTTCGGAATAGAAGGCCTTCCGCGAACTATTGTGACGGATAATGGAACGCAGTTCACGTCCACTGTGTTTAAGACATTCTGTGAGCGAAATGGCATCATCCACCTGACGTCGGCTCCATTCCATCCACAAAGTAATGGGGAAGCAGAGAGGCTGGTTAGAACTTTTAAAGAAAAGTTAAGAAAGATTTTACTGGCCGAGTCCAGTAAAGACTGCGCATTAGAGTTGTTTCTTAGTACATATAGAACAACTCCAATTAATGGGAAAAGTCCTGCGGAGAGGTTGCACGGTAGGCAGCCTAGAACGCTGTTACAACTATTCAAACCGGAACAGTATAGAGCCTCTTACAAACACCAAACTAAGTTCGAGGTGAAGGAAAAAGTCTATGTAAGGGTTTTTGGTCAAAAGAAGACATGGGTTCCGGCAGTCATTGTTAAACAGAAAGGCGCGAGAATGTATATAGTGGAAACGGAGCGTGGGCGATGCACCAGGCACCAGAACCAAATAACAAGGAGATGGAACGCAACAGGTAGTGAAATGAACCACGGAACTTATGTTACAGGTCCACAAGACGGGCGGAGTGTGGAAAGCACGCCAGCACCAGTCACCAGGGAGCAGCCTGCCCCCATTGACTTGGAGCTGCCGCCGCTACCAGAGGTGGACGATATCACATCAGAAGGGCGACCGATGTCAATCTTAGACCAGTTGATATCGCCACGTCTCCATGAGGACGATATTCCAATGGCGGAAAACACCACGAACGGAAACCTGGACAGCAATCTGCCGGACATCGAAATGTTGCCCGCCGAGGCCGAGCTAGAAGAGGCCGAAATGTTGCCCCCGCCAGAAGACAAAAAGGAGCCGTCGCCACCCGTCTGGGAGTCGCGGCGTCTGGGAAAAATGAAAAAGAAACATAAGCGCGCAGCGCCATATGTTTCTTCTTAAGAGGGGAGGGATGCTGTATATCCAGGGGCGAGAGTTTGAACGGGGCGCGCTATGCAGCGCGCACCATAGCTTGCCACCCCGAGAAATAGTTCCGGGTCGCTGGCCGGCGGAAGGATACCGCAGCGACCTGGGGCAGGGGGAACGCGGAGACCGCTGCGTCGGTGAGACAGCGGAGAGCCCGAGCTAACGTAGCATTGTCCGACAGTGTTTAACGTGGTATTTTGTTCTTTGCCTTAGGACCGGCTTTGCCCCGGACGTCTGTTGGATTTGTGGTTGGGCTCCGCTAGGATTCCAGCGAATACTTGGTCGGCTCGCCCCTGGGCCCCACAGCCTGTAGCAGCGTGTCTTAAGGGCACGCGTTCGATAGCGGCCGCGTTTCTGGTCGCTCGTCATATCGGCACCACTCGTGGAGGCCACGCAACCGTGTCCCCCGCTGCGCCGATAACGCTGGCGCCCCTGGTTTTCGGGCGCGTTGGTAGCCTTACCGCGCCTCACGGGAGCGCACCGACGCCTCGTGGAAGCTGCCGGCGGCGGCGCCGCACCGAACCGAAGATTCCGACTTATGTAAACGGCCACGAGCCGTCGGGGTTACCAAATTGTATGTTCAAGTGTGTAATAAACTGTTGTTGCCTGTTTAGGACGCATTTTCCTTCAGATACACAACAATTATTATTATTATTATTATTATTATTATTATTATTGGTATTAGTGTTCTATGTTACTAAGAGACTGTGTATATTCATGTTTTTGTAATTAGCTGCCACCGGGTTATGCCCAATTGCAGTTTAAATAAATCTAATCTAATCTAATCTAAAAATTGGTTAATTGTCTTTAAATATATTACAGCTTCTGAATGGTTTCTATAATTGCAGCTCTTGCTGGTGATAATGAAGCCATGTGCTTCTCTTTCGAAAATACTTAATAGCCTTTGAAACTTCTTGATCAAATTTCAGAGCTAATTGTGCAAACGTCTACTTGAATACACAGTTAGAACGGTAATTTAAATGATTCTCAGCAAAGTAATTAAGAGTTCTAAACATGTTTCCGTACGTACTTTTAATTAAATTTTCATAGAAAACAGAATATGACGAAAAGTTTATTTACGATAGTCAAAGTTTTTGCGTTTTAAATTCAAAATTAAATACTGCATTCGCTTCCCAGAGCATATATGATGAAATTCGCGCTTTAGGCAAATTCACCAACAATTAGATATTTGACTCATTATTGGTTTTATTTCGTTCTTCATAGACACTTTAGCGCATGAACTTTCTAGGATTCGCATTTTTACATCGGGACAAACATGACGCGATGTCTACTGAGTTCTCTGAAACAATCCATCTTCTGAAAGAGAGGAAGGCTGCCTTCTGATGAGAATCCACGCGCGGGCGCAGCGAACTGCGAGCACAATGGAGACTTTTAGCCGCATAACAAAGGTCTTTGAAGTCGTCGTCCTCATTTTCCCTTTGTACGCCACCTTGCCCTCCTTCGCCTGCCCTGGGTGACGCGCACTGACAACAGATCTCCTCAAACGGAACACCTGGACTCGCGCAAGTCCTCCAGTCCACCTAATCTACCCCTTGACGAGCGTTCACTTCTTTCTCGCGGGAGCTTAGGTGGCTCAGGGTATCAATTGATGTCTCTGCAGTGCCTCTGACTGGGAGGTCATAGTGCAGGGCCGTCAGACGAACGAGCACGCGAATGGTCTTCGCAAATGTTCGGGGCACGCGGTGATATCCGCTTAGCGAAGTCACTTGTGTCGCGGGTGGGAAGCAGGGGTGAGCAAACTTCGTGCGAATGCGGCGGGTTGGTCAAGTACACGGGTTCGTACATCATAGACATTTATTAAATTTTACCAACTTTTAATGGAAATTGACATGTAAACAGAAACTGCAGTTATACAAGCATTGATAATTACGGCAAGGAAATATTAACGCACATTTCTACTTAATGTTAGAGAATGCAATATATGAGAACTATTAACACTAATTACAAAAACTCAAATGAATATTTTGAAGGAAATATATATAAACCAAAATACATACCAAATCAATATAAGTATTATAAAACATAATTTCAGAAAAACACTATTATTGAAAGTAAACATTTTAAGAAATTCTATGTTAATATCTTTCGAGTGAAAATACACTTAATAAACCACTTCAAATATTATAGAGTAATAATGAACATTTATTAAACAAAGTGCATAACCTCCACACTCACTGCACACGAAATCAAGAGCCCATTCGGGCTGAAACTTGTTTTACGTCTTCTTGCGTCGCTCCATGATTGCCTTCTGTGCTTCCCTGACTGAGAAATTGACAGCCCTGTCATTCGGTTCGAAACCCAACGGTAACAGGATTTTCGACTCTAGCTGGATAGCTAGGTCGAATTAAGACGCTGTCTGGAGGATAATTCTAGCGACCGGCTGCTCTGATCAGTAATTTTCCGTGGTTTCCCCAATCAACACCAGGCGAATGCCGGAGCAGTACCTTGACAAATGGGTCATGGGCCCGATCTTTCATCTCTTTTCCTTGTCCTTTCACCACACCTTACATACACGTACACTTGCATGCTTTACGCTACCACTCATGCCGGAAAACCAGACAGAAGCTTAGAGCTTGTCCCGGATGGGACGGTGCACCACTGGTGGGAGATACCTCCGGGGAGAGAACTCCGCAAACCGACGTGTAGATCGGCGCCGGATCTTTCTACGAGGCTTGTACCAAAAGTAAGGTTCCCAATGAGCTACAGCCTCGAGGGAAGGAGCTAGGCTAAATACAACAACAGTGCTGTGCGCAGTGGTTCCCCCACTCTCGAGCTCGCCCATCCGCGATTCGCTACGTTGCTCAGTGTTCGCTTAGCAGCCGTCAGATATAGAACTATCAATCGCCGCTCCCGCCAAGTGCATGGTTCGAGCAGTAATTCGGTTTCTCCACGGAAGGAAGTTACCGAAATCCAGAAGGAACAATCCAGAATCTCCGGAGAGGACGACTGACGGAGGGAGTAGTGCTTCTTCACGAAACCGCTCGACACCAAGTCGCTCGTCCCACACAAGAGCTTTTGAAGAAATTTGGGTGGACCATTATGCCCCATCCCCCGTACAAGCCGGAATTAGTCCCCAGCGATTATCACCTCGTCTCCCTAAAGGAACACTTAGGTGGCAAACGCTTCAAGAGCGCCGGTGAAGTTCGAGCAGAGATCACACGCTTCCTCAACGGATTGGCGGGAGACTCTTCGTGAATACAAAAACTGGAGCACCGTCTTTAAAAGTGTGTCGAAAAAATTGAGACTATGTTCAAAAATAGACAACAATGTAAGATTTTCAACGATGTAGAATTTAATAGCAATAAATAATGTTTTCTATTTGTAAAATAATATGGGAACCTTACTTTTGGTACAACCCTCGTATCTTCCTTCCGCAATAAAAATATAGACTTAAGAAATTTAGGAGACTTATGGGACTAATGACCTTAGAAGTTGATGGGCCCGAAATCACTAATCAATCAATTTCTCGCGGGAACATAATGTTCAGAATCTTCGAAAAACGAAACTGGTTTGCCAATGAACAATATGACGTTAAAGTTCGTTTTTTAGTAAGTACTAGCCGGGAAATGAAATGATGGTAGCCGGGAAATGAAACAGGATAACGAAATTCGAACATGAAACAAAAGAAATGATTTTGTGCATTTTAGTTTTCTTGAGGATTAGTCCCTTCTGTAATCGACCGATGAAGTGCCATAAAACTGACTCCTGATTTTACGACGTGCTCTTTGCGCTAAATGACGCTAGTTTAACTGTGCCAACGCGAGATCGTAAAAAGCAGAAGATCGCGTTCCTCTTCATAAAAGAATGCCCAGGCCGGAACGAAAAGCCGATTCTTTTAAAAAGTACCCGGAATAAAATGCATTGTCAGACAAAGAAAACGCTCAGTGGGCATTCAACTTGTGAATTCTTCCTCTGGCCGCGGCTAAAAGCGCGCGGATCCATTGAAGGTGGGCGGCTGCTGTGGCGCGTTCCACACACGAAGAGATGAAGCCGCCCCCGCCGCGTCAACGGTGACGCATCGACGGGTATTGAAGGCCGGGTCCAACCAAGAGTTCTATCCGTCACGGCGATTGGCGCTCGTGGCGCATGAACGCATCCACACAGGCCAATCGAACGCATCGAACGCGCGGAAGTCGGCCTCACCTGCCCCACCCTTTGGTCCGGCCCACCCCCTCCCCCCTTCCCGCCCTCTCCCCCCGCCACCTTCCGCTCCGCCGCGAGGGATGCTCCGGACCATTGAATTACCCCCGGGCGCCGGCGAATCAGATCTATCTTCCGCGCATTTCTACGCCAGCAAATTGAATTTGCATCGAAAATGGGTTTTGCAATTTCATCATTGTTGGTCGACGACAGCGTAATAGAGTTGCTTACCGCAAACGTGTGTAATTCCCTGGCAAAAGATAGTACGAATGACGGGTCGTCGACGGCGGAAATGACAGAGGCGGCGAGGGCGGCGCAGACGACAGGTATCGGGCGCCGCCATGGCGACGAGGAGGCGGCGGCTCTGCTGCGGAAATGGAGTCGGTGGCCGTGAAGGGGCCAGGCCGGCGAAAGTGAAGTTCAACGCCGCGGCGTCAAAATGGCTGGCAGATGACAACAGAGAAGCAACGGTGTTAGTGGGACAGTAAGTGGCGAAAGTAAGATAAACAGAAATGCGATTTTGGGGGCGAACTAGTTTGTGACAGAAGTTTGTCTCAAAGCATTCTGAGAAGATGATTCTCTAAGAAAACTATATAGGTGCAATGTTCAACAAACAAGAATGAATTATCATTGATGTTAATGATTCTCGTTGAATAAATCAAAATGGCTGGAATAAGATCATTTATGATCGATGTATTGTAGAAGGTACCACAGGACTATTTTGTGATCATGTATTTCATATAAATATATTGTTATTCGATTGCGTTTCATATCGACATAGAAAAGCTAATTTAATTTTATCATTTGACTTGCAAGACTAAACACATTTATCACGTCGCGTCGCCATGTTGCATTAGCGCGAAACAATTTATAGTATCATAGGGACGTTTTATGGAGCATTCAAATAAATTGTATGTCCTGTCGAATGTTGCATATAAATCATTCCGATACAGCCCATGGACTTCTGCGGGTTCGGAGGAGGCCAAGACACGCATAGCAACGGCGGAGGCAACGGTGGAATGGGGTCTGTAAGGCATGGCCTGAAAGGTAAAGGGCAAATTGGAAGAGAAGTCGCAGGCATATTGATGGA
Source organism: Acheta domesticus (assembly GCA_031308135.1). Taxonomy (NCBI): domain Eukaryota; kingdom Metazoa; phylum Arthropoda; class Insecta; order Orthoptera; family Gryllidae; genus Acheta; species Acheta domesticus. The sequence goes on from JAHLJT010009436.1 coordinate 233,761,628, forward strand.
GAGGCTAGAATCGCATCGGCTGGTGATATACGCGGCGACGGTGGCGGTAGGGGTAAGGCGACGGACCGGCTGGTAGAGACGGCCCTGGCCAATACAGGGAGTAGCTTAGGTAGGGCAGCAAAGATAGGACCTTGGTTCATTCAGAAAAATGTTTTTTCGTAGCCAAGAGATTTCTCGATGCTGCATTTAGGCTGTTAGTGAAAACGGCACAAATCTGTTTGTTGCAGCAATGTGGACGTTTATTACATGACTGGAAACTCGATTCACTTATTGTGGAATCAGTTCAATGTTTCGTTTTTTTATACAAACAGTGAAGTGCAAGTGTTTTGAAGTGAAGTGCAAGTGAAATGAAGTTTTTGAAGCAAATTGCAAGTGAAATGAAAAGTTTTGAAGTGAAGTGCAAATGAAATGAAGTGTTGTGAAGTGAAGTGAAATGAAGTGTTGTGAAGTGAAGTAAAATGAAGTGACGTGAAATGAAGTGTTGTGAAGTGACGTGAAATGAAGTGGTGTGAAGTGACGTGAAATGAAGTGTTGTGAAGTGAAGTGAAATGAAGTGTTGTGAAGAGAAGTGAAATGAAGTGTTGTGAAGAGAAGTGAAATGAAGTGTTGTGAAGTGAAGTGAAATGAAGTGTTGTGTTGTGATGTGAAATGCAGTGTTGTGAAGTGAAGTGAAATGAAGTGTTGTGAAGTGAAGTGAAATGAAGTGTTGTGAAGTGAAGTGAAATGAAGTGTTGTGAAGTGAAGTGAAATGAAGTGTTGTGAAGTGAAGTGAAATGAAGTGTTGTGAAGTGAAGTGAAATGAAGTGTTGTGAAGTGAAGTGAAATGAAGTGTTGTGAAGTGAAGTGAAATGAAGTGTTGTGAAGTGAAGTGAAATGAAGTGTTGTGAAGTGAAGTGAAATGAAGTGTTGTGAAGTGAAGTGAAATGAAGTGTTGTGAAGTGAAGTGAAATGAAGTGTTGTGAAGTGAAGTGAAATGAAGTGTTGTGAAGTGAAGTGAAATGAAGTGTTGTGAAGTGAAGTGAAATGAAATGAAGTGAAGTGAAGTGAAGTGGTGTGCAGTGTAAGTAAAAAGTCGTGTATTTATTACTTTACAATATCTGTGTAGGTTAGGCATAAAATGTAGAGTTAATGCTATTATTGTTATTATTGCCTTTATTGTTATCATTAATATTGTTATTGTCTTAAAATAATTTACTGTGTTTTAATATTCCTAATTGCAATATGTAAATTGTGGTGTTCTGCCACCCAGGTTGCATAAACCTACCTGCAGAAATAATAAATACATCTATCTATATTTGTTGCTAGGGTGGCGGCGAGGGTGGGAGCAAAGGGCTGTCAGGCGGCGTGAGTGGGGGCAAGATGACGTAGCGTCGGCGTCGCGTCGTGGCGGTAGTGCTGCGGCAGCAGTGACGCCAATGTGGCGAGGCTGCTGCTGCAGCGGCGGCGGTGGCGGCGGCGGTGGCGGCGGCGTCTGCGGTGCTGCCGGGGGCGGGGGAGCGGGCGGCCTCGCTTTGAGAGGCGGCGGCGGCGGCGGCCGCCTCTCGTGCGGGCTCCCTGCCTGCCCGCCCCGCCCGGACGGGGAATCCCCCCAAGGCGCACGTGGCTGCGAGGGATGGCGCCGCGGAGGCTTCGGGGAATTCACGGCCCTCCAGAGGCACCTGCGCCGCCTGCGCCGGCGGAAGCCCGGGCTTCGATGCCTCTTCGTTACCCGTTTACGGCGAGAATACTAAAGCGAATCCAGCGCTAAATCGGTTACGGAGAACATCATCCACATTAGAGATGAGTGTGCGGCGGGAAATAATTTGAAGGGGGAATGGAGGAAGGGGGAGCGTAATTGAGGAGGCAAGTTGCCAAAGCTCCTTGAGGAGGCATTAGGTTAGGGAAGTTCACCTGGGGGCTTGAACGTGAGGTCGTGCGTCTATCGAGATCACTTAGCTGCTTTTAACTTTATGATCCGATGAATGCGCGATAAAATACCTTTTCGCAGTACCCTGAGGTTAAAGTGATAGACCCGTAACCATGCACATTGTGTATTTATGACCTGAATGATCGTTATTCTCCCAAGACTTCGATTTTACTTTGGGGCATAGTTTTGATAAGGAAAGTATTTACGTTGAACTTTTTTTATATCCCCTTCGCTGATGTAATATTTAATAATGAAATGCATTTTTTGCATATTATCTTAAGAAATTATACAAGATGAAACAAATTGTATGACAGGTTTTCTTTTCGAAAAGACACAATAAAATTATTTGCATAGGAACTAAACGTGCTAGGCTGCAGTTTATTGCACGCCCAAATGTCACATCAAACCAATAGAAGGCGAACTGAGAAACAAAACAATAGTAAAAGTCATCATCGATGATACTCTTTTAAAAAGTATTTGTGGATCTACGCTTCAATGATATTCCCATACATAGCATATACCACTTTTGGTTATTTCCATTTTGTAATTAAAACAGCAAATTGCAATGTTTTCAATGTTAAAATTATGTGATTACATGAATTAACATTTACTTACATTTGTCGTTCACTTTACATATTTCTCACATTTTGTATGCCTGTGATTCATTGAAACTTCATTGTAACATTTTCTCGTCCTTTTTTTGGTATTAAATTTCCCTTGAGAATTGCCATGCGTGTTTACATCCCTGTTCTTTTTTCAGTTTGCCGTGTATGTTTCACTTTTAAACATGCTAATTTTTAATATTTGTATAATGTTCTACTGAGATGTTTATTTCCACTTGTCATAATTGTGTTGAACGAAAGATGAAACTTAGATTGTATTTTTCAAATCGATTGCCTATGGAATGTAATCATACTCGTATGAAGTGAATTTTTTCTCTGCCTCACTTTATTCGTCAATAATTCTGAATTTAATTTGTGTATGCCTTCGAAGAAATAGATTTTAAGAACTTCTGTTTTCTGAAATTAAATTTCAACATGATTACAATTATTAAATTAACATGGTGTCCGCGGGAAGAAGCTATGCAGCCATAGATCAAAGAGAGTGGTGTTTGGTTGTTTTATTGACAAAACATGTGATAAAGTGCAAAATAATCAACTAATTAAAATATTACGGAATATAGGAGTGTGCAGCAAAGAGAGAGCATAATTAAAAACTTGGAATATGAAAGCCTAATTAGTATGGGAGAATGTAACGACTACACAGAATGTCCGTTACATTTACTTTTACTATGAGAAAATATCCAAGAAAGCTTTGAACAGATAGGAATTAAATGTTAAAATCAAAAGGGAATTCATCAATACTATTTGGTATACCAATGATAGTTCCGTTGTGTTACGATCGTCCAGAAATAAAGAGTTTTATTAAGAGTGAATAATGTTGAAGAGGAAATTATATTAAAAGAAACTAAATCTATGTTTTAGTTAACAATCTTAAATAGATATAAGTTTATCTCTGGAAGGTCAACAAACAGAAAGAGAATGTAATTTTAAATACCTTGACAACTATTTTACTGAAAATCTGAACGCAAGCTCCGAAATTTAATGTAGAATAAGGCAAACTTGAGCTATATTTTCCAAAATAAAGTCATTTTAAGTAATGATAATATTAATTTACAACTACCTTAAAGTTTGGTGATGTTTTATGTCTGTTCTGGTATGGTCTAAGCAGAATTGTGAACCTTTTAAATAACCAATAAAAATAGGATAGATACATTCGAATTTTGGCTAGATTAAATACAGATCAGAATACCATGGACGACAAGAGTAACAAATGTTGGAGTGTAGCAAAAACGATACTATCGGAGAGCTATTGATTAACATTAAACACAGAAAATTGAGTGAATTTTGTTTTATTATACGAGTACAGAAATATCACTAACTGCAACTAGGAAGAAAACAACTGTCGTGGTTGAACATCTAAAATAAAAAAAGTGGAGAAACGGTTTCGAATCGCGAAGAATAGATAAGTGTTCGTAACAGATTACCAACATCAGAGGAATCGGAAAATTCACAGAAAAAGAGAAGAACGATGAGAGAATATTTCCCAGCAATTTAATAATATTAATGGAATATGAGAATATGTTTATTTCATAGGAATATTCACAAAAACAAACATAAATTTCAAAAATCGTTCAGACAAATATTTCACATTTCTCCAAATTGTGCCAATATGTGCGGAACTGTTATGATTGTTGAGACTGTTAAGTTGATATGTGTATGTTTTGCCTATCCCATTTACAATGTACATAAGGCTTTAAATATTTTTAAAAAATTGACTAGATGATCTTATAATGTATGAAGAATGATGATAGTACCTAATAATGTTAAAAAGTCTTTTGTGAACACACTTATTATTAGTTATTTTGATGACAATAATAATTGTGCATGTATAATTGTTAGACATAACTTTTCTTTTGCATTTGTTCAACGTTTTCTGAAATAAACAAAACTTATTTTCATTCCTCTGTGAACCTTTTCGCTTGGATTCCTAATTGGTTGCTAATTTATGATCCCTGAGAGAAAAGCCGAGGAAACCCTTGGGGAAAATTACCTTTTTACTGCTTTATTTTCCCGCTTTTTTGTTTCCGTCGACTGAAGAACTTGAGTAGTTCCTCGCGCACAATTTTTTCTAACTCTCAACTCTCCCCGAAGAAGAGTGAGGAATTCTCTGTTGAGTTTTCTCTGTTTGGGTGATTTAGGGAGAAGAAAGGTCTTGAGTTTATTTTTGTATGATAATGAATTTTATCTCGGAGAGGGACAACCTGTCATGTTGGAGCCAACACACAAAAACTTTGAGTTGCAATATCTTCTCTTGTGTTAGAACAGTAATTTAGTTCGTACTTTCGTTTATTACACCGAGTTCCCAAGTGGTACAAAAGAAGTCATAATGGTACAAAATTTGTGAACATATGTTATATAAAAGATTTGTTAGGTTGCGTTTTGCTAGATTCGGATAACACATTTCTAATAATCGATATCATAATCATAATCATATGATAATCGTGATATGATCAGTCAATTTAGACCTCTTTCCTGCATCGTACGAAGATTCATTTGTCTGTGATGAAACATAGTTTTGAGGACAGGAATTATTTAATTTTTCCTGCCAAAATACTCTCAATATAATATTTGAGAATAATTTCTTGATTCTTAGTAATATACTGCTCGTTTTTATTTTGATAGTTATACGTTACAAATCATTCGCCGGCCATTCGTTGATTTTTCAGTGCTGAAATGAAATCTGTTTCTATCATGCTATAAACTGTTAAATACAACGATAGTGTAGAAAATGTAGAATGATGCATGTAACATGAAATTCTGAACCTTGAATAGTTAAGATTCTCCTTAATTTCTGGTATAAGGGACGTAGGTTGACTTATAAATGCATTTCATTTTCTCTTCACTCAAAGAATTCTTTACGGTGTTGAATATGCATAAAGAAACGCAATCATAAAAAGAGGATATTTCACTGAAAGTGGATATTTAACTTTCAATGTTCATTTTGACAGTTAAGTTAGAATTTCCAGCATCTCCTACATCTTAATTATCGGTGGCAAATGTACCGTGAATTGCGGGAAACGATAAAGATTTGGTTAAAGGTTACTCCGCGGAACAATACCTGTTAGAGCACACAGATTGAAAATGAAAATATAACTTCGAAACAAGCAGTATGTTAAACGTCTAAAATGTTTCAATACAGTAACCGAAATGTGATGATAAATATTTAGTCCATGAATGTGAAGGGATTCATGGAGTAAATAAACTTAACTAAAAATCAGACTGATTCGCACGTTCTGCAATTGGCTTTTCCGCTAGTAAATAAAACAAAATCGACAAAGCAGACTAGAAGCAACGCGAGGTCAAAAGGGGTAAAGCATTCCGGAACAGAGTTGGAAAGAGGCAGTGCCCGCGTGACGTCAAGGCGGATCATGAAACACAGCAAAAAGCACACGCTCCCGTTGGCACTACATCCAAGAGCCGTTGGCAAAAACACCTGCCAACTGGGCCTCCCCCGCCAAAGCAGAGCTGGCGCGCCGCCGAACTGACATCCGCCGCACCCCGAGCCACCCCCGCTCCACCCCCGTCGCCGTCCACGCCCTCGCGTTTGGCCTTCCCGTCCTCGTCCTTCATCGCATTGCCGCGCCCATAGCCCCGCCTGCCCTGATTCCAGCCTCGCTCTCTCCACGTTAACGCCCTCACTAACGCCCCCGCTGCCGCCCTTGCCGTCGCCATTGCCGATGCCTCTACCGATGCTCTCGCCAACGACCTCACTGTAGTCTTTGCGGCGTTCTCTCTCTCAGGACCGGTACCATGGTTGGTATCGTCCTCTGTCACCCTGACCACCACCCTCTCTGTCACACTTCTCTGTTCGCCGCTCTTACACTCTCCATCTCTGTTACTCTTTTCCGTTTGCCGCCTTTACACTCTCCATCGTTCTCACCCTCGTCCTTTCCGTCTCTCTCTCTCTCTCGCCCTTTTCGTCGCCCTTACACTCTTCATCGCCCTCTCTGTTACTCTTTTCCGTTTGCCGCCTTTACACTCTCCATCGTTCTCACCCTCGTCCTTTCCGTCGCCCTTACACTCTTCATCGCCCTCTCTGTTACTCTTTTCCGTTTGCCGCCTTTACATTCTCCATCGTTCTCACCCTCGTCCTTTCCGTCTCTCTCTCTCTCTCGCCCTTTTCGTCGCCCTTACACTCTCCATCGCCCTCTCTGTTACTCTTTTCCGTTTGCCGCCTTTACATTCTCCATCGTTCTCACCCTCGTCCTTTCCGTCTCTCTCTCTCTCTCTCTCTCTCTCTCTCTCTCGCCCTTTTCGTCGCCCTTACACTCTTCATCGCCCTCTCTGTTACTCTTCACTTTCGTTGCGTTTACACTTCTATCGCCCACATCCTCTTCCTCTCCATCTCTCTTCCGCTTTCCGTCGCCTATCGTTCGTTCTGCCGTTCGCGCCTAACCGTCGCTTTCGCCTTCTCGTCCTCCCACCCATTTCGTTGGCCTCGCCCTCTGTGGCGCTCTCGCTGTCTCGGTCACCATGCGCTTGTCCTCTCCAGCGCCCTCGCCCTTTCGGTCTCGCTCTCATTCTGAAGGCCACCCGATCCGTGTTGCTGCTCCCGCATACACATTTTCCTCCACATTGGCAGTCGGCAGTTTCCTCAGTATCGTTCTCATCGTTACTCGCCCGCAGTACTGGTCCTTCTAATTTCACCCTGCATTGCAGCCTCCAGAATTTTTTTCCAATAAATATTTGTGTCGACTTTCTTGCAAATCATGCGCTTTTTGCGATCGAGATCTTGTTTTTTTTACTTTATTAAAAAGTACAATAAACAGAATGATGATGGTAAGTTAAATTAATTCATAGACGACATTATTGGTTTATTCTAATTTTTGAATTAAGAAAATCTGATAAATTTTATAACATTGTCTTAATAAATTATCTTTTTCTTTATTTAAATGTCGTATGTTCTTCTAAGGAAGGAAATTGTACGTCTAAAAATAATGCTGCATAAATGAACTTCAGCATTGATTCACGTATTTAAATTAAGAAGCAGAATATTGATAGTGTAGGTTGCACAACAATATACAATATTTTGTGTATTTATTTGTTGAAAACAAATGACACTAAAATACATTCGTAATTCACAGAGAAAATATAGTATCTTGGGAAGCATGTCCACAAAATACTTGTCGCTCTAGTACTGCACCTACCAATAAACTATAACGAAAATTTGTACACGTAATAATGATTTTCAGTTCTTACCCTGGCATAGCGAAATACATTTTTCGATAAAGGTTTCAGCTTAACTCCGCCTGAGTATTGATTTTTTTCCGGTTTCAGTTCGCCGTCCATTTCCGGTTCGTTGCGCGGCGCGCGGCTGCGCCGAAAGAACCGATTTCCGCGTTAACGCGCGCATCGATTTCCAAAAGCCCATCGGAAGGGTGCGCGCGGCCCGGGAGGCATGTTGGGTGCAATCTTGAGTGCATAAATACTTCGAGACCCGAAACTACCCGAAATTTGTAGAGGCCATCGAGAAGCTGATATCGGCTTAGGCGCGCGTTTGTCGCGGCCCCGAGGGTCCGCCCGCCGACGCAGCCGCTCGCCCGGGAGCAGATGCGGCTCGGGACGCTGCTGCCAACCTCGGAACAGCGCAGCGCTGCAAAACCGATCCGATCTCGGTGGTCGCAGCCTGTATTCCCAGCGGCTCGATGCTCAGTTTTTTTCGTAATACAAGAGACGCTTTGACAATTTGGTTGCAAGCCTGAGGTTACATGGCCTGTCGCAATTCTGGTGCTATGAATTGAAAACGCAATCCTTTTATGTGATATTATGGTAGAACATTGCGAAACAAATGCAATGAAGGACGATGATTTATGTTTTTCAGTGACAAGCATTTGAAATATTTGGCTTATTAAATATTTCAAATTTTCAGATCCAAATTCTACAAATTTGCATTTGCTGTTTACTAAAAAAAATAGCAGGAAAAAATCAAACATAATGTAAATTACGTCCTAACTGAAATTGAAGTCGACTTGTTAACCTAATACTTCACGCCCATGAATTAGTTTTCTCAAAAGGTTCAAGAAAATCGCCAGACCCTTCATTATTTTATTTTAAGAGTACAATATCATTTTGGTTTTAGCGTAGAAATGTAAATCAAAATATGAATAATTTTTTGCATCGCAGAGAACAGTTAATGTGCCTAACGTCTTGAGAAATGGTACAAACTCTTGACAATCGCTGCAGATACAAATTCCGAAAAATAATTTGTACTAGTTTGTGATTTGGAGTTCAGTGCACATGGTTCAAAGGATCCTAGATGGTCCTGGGTAATGGATAAGGCATTCCACCATTCACATTCATATCCAAAAGAGAAAGGGATTGAATATTATAGGGCTCTCGCAATAATCATTTAAAAAATGAAAGAGTGTAATATGAGATGTGAAAACAATATAGTTTATCAAACATGTGACTCAAGGTAGAAAAGAACTTTGAAAGAGATAAATTTCCAATAAAGTATTTAATTTTCAATAAGAGCACCATATTATTTACAAAACGATAATTATGATTTGTATTAACCCAATAGACTATATTTTGCTTCAAACCAGGGATCTTTGGCTTATCCCATAATTCATGTTTGAATAATAATCCCATACAAAATAGGACCGTACCAACGTTGTAAAAGTTTGAACGACTCAATAAATGCCAATACCTTAAAACATTAATGCAAAGGATGAATTGCTTCTAAAGATTCTAGTCACAATTTTGAGGAATGAAACAAAATATCAGAGTCTTTATTTATACGAGAAAATTTCTCCAAATTTCTCCAATTCACAAGTTATATTATTATTATTATTATTATTATTGTTATTATTATTATTATTGTAATTATTATTATTATTATTATTGTAATTATTATTATTATTATTATTGTAATTATTATTATTATTATTATTATTATTGTAATTATTATTATTATTATTCCATTACATCACGACTAAAGATCTTATGAGTCGGCTGAATATAAAATCTACTCCAGGTTGCAACCAGCTACCTAAGGAGCAGATTCGGTGACTATCAGTGCCTCTACAATACTTTACGCAAAATGTGCGCTGTTCCAAATAAAGCAATTTCTTGCACTTCCCAGTCTTTTGAATTACCTGGGAGTTTAGACAAGTTCTTACTCAAATTTTGCGGAACAAATCCCAGAGCTCCGATAACTATCGGGACGACCTGTGCTTTTACGCCCCACATTCGGCTGATCTCGATTTCCAAACTCTTGTATTTAAGACGTTTCTCTGCCTCCTTGGTAACGACGTTTTGATCGCAAGGTACAGCAACATCGATAAGTAAACACGATTTTTTGGCCAAATCCCGGATAACTATATCCGGTTTGTTTGCCGCTATCGTGCGATCAGTTTGAATTTGTTGGTCGTACAATATCGTACACAATCCAACAGACGTCACCGGTTTCGGTGAGTGTTCGTACCACTTGGGGCATGTGTTTGGAACTTCGAGGGCGGTACAGATCTGCCAGTGGAGGTAGCTACACACCCTGTCATGTCTTTTAAGGTATTCGGTCTTTGCTAGGATTGGACAAGCTGAGACAATATGATCAATGGTTTCTACTTGCTCCAGGCAAATGCGGCATTTATCATCTTGGGAAATTTTGAGAACCGCTTTATCATAATGTCGTGTTCTCAAGGCCTGATCTTGGGCAGCTATTACAAGTGCTTCCGATTCTGGCTTCATCCTTCCCCTTTTAAGCCACATAAATGATTGATCTTTATTGATCTTCACCTTGTCCATTCTTTTTAGGTATTGACCGTGGAGTGGTTTGTCTCTCCACGATTTCTTTAACATTTTTTGTGTCTCACACTTCATGTTTAGCAGCATCAGAAGTTCAGTGTCTGTGTTATTCGACGTGTCTTGCCTAGTTTTCTTCGCAATGTTTCTTGCTACACTAACAATGCCTCTGTTTCCCATTCTTCGGTCAGATTTCATGACCTGCCTCATTAGAGGGTCGTCTTGATGGCTGACTACATACTTACCCAACCTGACTATTGCGTTGTGCCAGGAGGCCTCAATTTGTCTGAGGCCTCTTCCTCCTTCCTTACGTGACACATAAAGTCTATGTATATCAGCTCGAGGGTGGGAAACATGATGCATTGTCAGCAGTTTTCTGGTTTTTCGATCCATGGTGCGAATTTCTTGCTCAGTCCAGTCCACTAGTCCAAAACTGTATTCGGCTACAGGTACCGCCAAACTACCTATTGCAGATATTTTATTCCTGGAATTCAGAGCGGACTGCAGGACCAGTCTCACTCTTCTATAATACTCCCTACGAATTCTCTCTTTCATTCTGTCATTCGAGATGGTTTCACATTCTTCAATGCCCAGATATTTGTAAGTTTTACCTGGCTCAAGATCTTGAATCACAGTGTGCGTATCAATTTCAATGTTCTCAGACGTTGTGAGTTTCCCTCTTTTTAAATTGATTTTTGCACACTTGTCAAGACCAAACTTCATGCAGATGTCATTGCTAAAGTCATTCACGACAGACAGCATTTGGGAGAGAATCGCTTCATTCTTGGCAAACACTTTCAGATCATCCATGTAAAACAAATGTGATACTGGCCTTTCATCACCATGGAGCTTAAAACCAAAGTCAGCTTGCGACAACTGTCTCGATAGTGGGATCAAACTAATGCAAAACAGCAGAGGGGATAGTGAATCTCCTTGAAAAATACCCCTGTTAATCTGAATACTTCTGGTTTCTACTGCTTCCTTTCCGCTGTGGATTAGTAACCTGGTACTCCACGACTTCATACTAGCCTTGCAAAACTCAACAAGTCTAGGATGAAATCGATAGATCTCCAGGGTCTTCAAAATCCAATCGTGTGGTACACTATCAAAGGCCTTTTGGTAGTCAATCCAAGCCATGCTCAAATTACGTTTGCGTTTCTTTTTATTATTATTATTATTGTAATTATTATTATTATTATTATTATTATTGTAAACTAGAAGAAATAGTAAATAAATATAAATATATACGCCGCGCCTCGTCTTAATGTGATACACAAAATAGAAAAGACAAGTTAAATTATACTTCATCAAAATGTAATTAAACCTTATGAGTCGGATGGTCTTTTGCCCTCATTTATTGATTGTAGAAATATACCATTATGCATTAGTTTAAAATTTATAAACAGAAAATGTCGAGACACTTTTGATTATATCTATTCATATCAGGCCTCAAAAATCGCCGCTAATAAACGTAGTAACTTTCTACAAAAATTAATAACAATCGTCGAAAATTGCCTAATGGGATACTTTTATCTCTAATATGGGGAATTAATCATTCGAAGAATCGAAGAAGTGTCGTCGGCATTCTGAATCGAAAAAAAAATCGCTCTATGGACACTGGGGGCGCGCTGCAATCGATCGGCCGGCATTTTTCTCTGGGGTGCCGATGGAGCCTGAGACAGGCGATGCAGGCGTGACACGACACAGCACGATGAGCGCGAGGGGTTCCAAGAAACGGATCTCCTCTGCTCTTCTCTCCGCGCCGGCACAGTCAGCCTCCTCCCGCGGGAAGCCTGGCCCGGCCCGGCCCGGCGCGGCGCGCCGCGGCGCGCCGCGGCGGGACCAGCTCACAGCCGAAGCGAAGGGATGCGAGCAAACGAGGCCGGCGAGGACGGGAATGAGTGGAAGAAACGGAAGGAAGGGCTTGCTGGGGTGTGAGGCCACGCCTCGGGGACACGCGAGGACGCACGGCGGGAAAGAGGCCGAGGAAACCGGGCGGGGTGTAAAGGGAAAAGGGAAAAGCGTGTAGGAGGTAAATACATGAGCGGTGCGGGGCGGGGCGGGGCGGTGAGGCGGCGTGTGTGAGAGAGTAGAAACGAAACGGGCCCGCTCATTGGCGGTCGGAGGCGGGCAGGTGCGATGCGGGTGTGCCCAGCGCGGCGGAGGGGTGGGGCAGCAGCCGCCGCCGCCGCCGCCGCAGTCTAACGAGGCACGCTGATACGGGACAGATTGGCAGCCCTCTCCAGCAGCCAATATCCGGCGCCTCGGCGCGCCCTTCTCAAGGGCCCGCGCCGCCCTACCTCCTTCCCTCCTCCTCGCCAGCCGCACGATCGTCCTCGGCCTCGCCTTCGTCCTCGCTGCCCTCCGACGAGGACAGCTCCTTGCGTCCGTTGGCACCCGTGCGTGTCCGCCCCCTCCCCGTTCCACCCGCAGGCTACTCTTTTCTGTTGACGGTTCTGCGACATGTGGTCTTCAGTGGTAAACGTCCTCACTATTTCGACATGGAGGATTTGGAATGACGGCCTTTGCTACCTTTTTGCTTTAACTGTCCACAGGTGCGGTCATGTCCATTGTCACGCGTCCATGTGGCTGTCATGGGGAAGACAAGAAAGAGCCCAAAATCGAATCGTGTGTGAAAAGAGACGAACAGTTCGTTCGTTTCTCCTGGTGTATTTGGTTTGTAGACTTTTGTGACCTTCCAACAAATAGGAACAGCAAATGTGCATTTACTTCTTTCATTTGAATGGAAAACTTGAAAATCTATTATCTCACTGTTTCGTTTCCGTTTACTGTTGAGTCAAGGATTATCTTTAAATTAAGGAATTCCGTTTAGGATCGAATTTTGTTGGAATTTCTGCGGTTAAAAGTATCGTATTCCGAAGGTGCTGTCTTATTAAAAGCTGGAAGAATTCGGAAACGTTGAGGTATTAGAAGGAGATGTGAAAAATAAAGGGAAAACCTCTGAGGTATTATGTGCACAATTTGTCAGTGTAGATACGAGTTCTTAGAGGGTGATCTGCGGGATTTGCTCAGTAAATGAGAGTTGAAAGTCTGTTGTGATATTCCATGTTGCACTCATCTCATTATGAGCATTAGGATTTTTTAACAAGAGAATGAAACAACGTGTTATCAAGGAAGACCGGAATCAACTATCAAGGAAGGTATCAATTGATGTCACTGCAGCGCATCTGTCCGGAAAATCCTACGATTCACGTCGCGACAGCGACAGGATTTTCGACACTAGTTAGATAGCTAGATCGTACTCAGCTGCTGCCTGGAGGAAAATACTAGCGGCCGGATGCTCAGATCGATAACTATCGATCGGTAACTACCGATGTTTCTTCTATGCAAATACCCTAAAAAACGGGCCACCGGTCGCAGATCTTTCCTTCCTCTTCTTTGTCCTGCCCTCGCCCTTTACACTCACACGCGCTACACTACTGTACATGTCAGGAGGCCAGTCGGAAGCTTAGAGCTTGTCCCAGTTGGGACGGTGTCCCGCTGGTAGGAGATGTCTGGTTGGAGGAGAAAACCCGCAAGTCGAAGTGTAGGTCGGCCCCGGAGTTCTCCTTCGAGCGGGGAAAGATCACCGCCTCCTCCAGCAACAAAACATGCATTACACGCACGGGAATAAGGATCTTAGTAGGTAACGCGCCTGGGAACACTAATCAATTCATCAATCAACAAATAAAAAAAAACAAGAAGTAGGAAGTTTTCGAAAGTAGCCAGTGATGTTCAAATTACGAATCCTTGAAAAATTGAACAAAGTTAAATATACAGGTTTGAATTTTTTTCGTTGATATATTTAGATAAAAATACTAATATTGACGCTAAATTTGCCCACAGATACCGCAAAAGTACACATATTGAGCGCTTGTTCAAGGATTTGTAATAGTGCAAGTCACACGCCAGTATTGACAGCAAGCGGAATTTTGCTAACTTCCATACAAATACATTTTACCTTATTAACGTATTCATTTGTTTTAACTGAGAGTCTGTATTATCCACATAGTATTTCGAGACTTTAACTATCAAACGGCGCAAGTTATATTTAATAATCGAACACGTAACAACATCTAATACACTATTTCTCGTCGAATCATTTTCATTCTTTTTTTTTTTTAATGAAAATTATCACTGTGGATATTTCATGATTACTTCGCCACGTTTTTGACATGCTTCTCTCGTCAACTTTTGTTGGAGAGTCACTCTTAGTGCCCGTTATGTGCTTTAACCTCTCATCGCACTACCCTCCTCTGTTCTTCAGTCGCGCGTGCCCTCCCGCGTTGGCTCTTGTTCTCTCGATGGCCGCCACGGCACCCTCGCCAATCGCCCTCCCATCCCCGCTGCCTCCTCGCCTCCGTCGCCACCTCCCAATCCGCCACCGCCTCCATCTCCGCCACCGCCTCCTATGCCTTCATCTCCGCCACCGCTGCCGCCCCCACCGCCTCCTCCTATGCCTCCACCGCCGCCACCACCTCCACCTCCATCTTCTCCTCGATTTCCGCCGCATCCATCTCCACTTCCGCCTCCACCTCCGCTGCCACCTCCGCCTCTTCCGTCGCCGCCCCCACGATTCTGCCGCTCCTGACGCCCATCCACCACCGTCCCCTCGTGCACCCTCTAGCGTCTTCCCTCCACCTGTTCTTCCCCGATTCCGCCCCCGCTACCATCTCCCTCCCCTTCTTTCCCCCAACCTTTCCCTCTGCTACCACCCTTGCCTCTACCGTTGTACCCACCCCCACCCCATTGCTGTCCCCATCACTGCCTGCATCCCATCATCCGAACCCACCACCAACCCACCACCGCCCACATAGCCCCTCCAATCACCCCACCTCCTCCAATACGAGCCACCGCCACCACCCCGTTCTTCCAATGCCACCATCGCCACGAATCGCCGCGCACATCGCTCGCGAGGGCTCTCTCGGGCCCTCCGGACGCCGTCGAGCCCCCGCCCCCGCCCCCACCCCCGCCCCGTGACTTCCTCCGCCCCTCGCCGACCCCATCGCTCTTGTGGGATCTACGCTGCTCCATGCCGTCCCTCTTCACTAGCCCGCTCTTGCCATGTCATGTTCGTTTCGTGGTGGTACTTGCTTCGCCTATTCTGTCTTTCGGAGATTATTGGTGGATTTTTTATCCTTCGCCATTCTCTCCTTTCTTTGTTTTTAATTAGATCCAGCTACTTCGTAGCTCATCAACTTTTCGTTTCAATTCCCGGTTGTCATTCTCTCGCCTTTCACAACTTTCATTCTCTCTTTAACTTTATTAGTTCTCGCTCTTCATTCGCTCTTTACTATCCTCCTCCCCCTATT
This sequence comes from Acheta domesticus, assembly GCA_031308135.1. Classification (NCBI taxonomy): domain Eukaryota; kingdom Metazoa; phylum Arthropoda; class Insecta; order Orthoptera; family Gryllidae; genus Acheta; species Acheta domesticus. The sequence continues at coordinate 233,777,212 of JAHLJT010009436.1, forward strand.
CTTGTTCTTACCATTGAAGTACATCCACCAGTGTGATTTCACTTCCCTGTTGATTCCTCATTTCATGCCTTTTTTTCATCCTCCACTCCCGTCTTTATCTCTCCTTATTTTTATCTCTCCGCAGAATTTCCCGTGCATTCGCGTTCTGTTTGCTCTCTTGCACACGTTGCCTCTCTTGCCCATCCCGCTGCCACGCACTCCATAGCGCTCTTCTATGTCCTCGTGCGCTGATCGCATCGCCCGCGGAGACTAACAGCTCGCCCCTCTTCCACGATAAGGCCCCACGGCAGCACTCGAGACCCACGCGTCTCTCAGCCAGCGCCGCCCCTCCCCCACACCTCTACATCCTACCCTGCTCGCCTCTCCTTTGCCTGTCCCTCACTCATGTCCTGCCCAACACCGTTCCGCCCTTCCCCGCCCTTTCTCGCATCCTCGCCTTTCCCCTTGCCCCGCCCCGCCCCCCGCCCTGCCCAGCCCCGTTCTTCCTCTTCATGTTCCGTCCTTCCCGCTCTGACCCGCCCTTCCTAGCACTGTACGACAAACACCGTTTTACCCCGTCCATCCACGCCCTTAATCGCCCTACCCACTCTGACCTCCCCTTCCCCGCTCTCTTCCGCCGTTTCATCCTCTGCTCTGCTCTGTTCTTCTCCGCTCTTACCCGCTCTTCCCTGCACCGACCCGCCCTTCTATTCTCTGTCCCACCCTTCTTCGCTCTGTTCCGCCCTGATCCGCTATGTCCAGTCCTTATCCGCTGTGCCCATTCACGTCTCCGTTTAACCCCTCTACCCCACCCTACCCTACTCTACCGTGTCCCTTTCCTCCCATTCCTGCCCGCTCCACCCGACCTGGATCGCCCAACACCGTCCCTCTGGCCTCCCGCCCTGCTTCGCGTCTCCCCCACGCCGCGCCACGTTGCGCCATCCCGCGCCACGATGCGTCGTTGTTGCGATAACGTGTCGCCACGGCCGATAGAATTACTCGCAGTCTCTCCCTGATCCGCGGGGCTCGTTAAATCTCCTCCTCGCCTCGTTCATTATTCACGAACTAATTTGAGAAGCTCGATCAAAACAGCTTCTTTTCTTAAACGCGGGTGGCAGAGAACTCGCGGGCGGGCGGGCGGGCGCTCGGTAGTTCAGTGAAGAGCGAGGAATATAAGGGGGCTTCATTGAAAATTCCATTCGCTCTTGGCCCCACGCGGAACAAACCGGGTGAACAGCCCGGCTGAAACCTTTGAAAAGCCGCAATCTCGTTCCCAGGGAGGCGTTTAACTGATGTAGGCAGCACAGTGCGTGCAACGTCAGTCGCGTCCCCTGTAGCGGCTGGATGGTTAATGACGTCATGGCTTAGAGGTTGCGTCTTCGATACGGAGCGAGGGTGATCGATTTGAAGAATTTCACGCGATCTTTTTTTTCTCCTTTGCCCGACTTTGCCCGGAGGTGTGTTTTTCGTAATGTTCACCAAGCTGTTCTCTGTTGAGGAAAAGTTCTCTTTTCATTTACGTCAAGACGTAAGCTGCTTTCCTCGCGGAGGTGTAGCGTTTGGTGCAAGTGGAGTCACGATATTTAATCCTCGAAGGAAATGTGGGGTTCATTGTGATCTGTTGTATGAAACGCTTTTCGGGAAAGAAGATGAATTCTGTGTTTCCAGAGAAAATGTGTGGGCAATCCTCTTTTCTCGCAGGTGTAAAGAATCATCCTTTTCTGACGGATAGTTTGTCAAAAAAGATATAAACTTAGAACAATGTGAGCTGTAGAATTAACATTGGCTCTTTAATATTTTTTTTTAAACAAGTGTCTTTAATACATTAAACATTAATGATTTCTTTATGCGTATTTCGAATAAAATTGGAGTCATTAGTAGAAAAGAAGAATGTTTTGCTTCTTTTCCGTATCCATCACAGGGATTTATCATTATTCTTCAGATACAGCTTTCTTACGAGACAAACCTACAGATATGTTTCTTTAGAACTGTTCTGAAAAAAAAGTGCGATGCCCAGAAAATTGAAGTTGGTAAGCCACCTTTTTTTCGTGCAAGAAAAGAACTCTTCATTTACATTACGAAAAAAAACTCTCCAGCACCTTTTTAATAAATTTTCTGAGCTGGCAAGCCAATTGACTGCTTAACTTTGAACAAATACTTAGCGACCCCAGGATTTTGTAGCGACTTCTATCCTCTGCATTAATATCACGCATAACTAGGTTATTTCGATCCTTACTGAAATCTGAGCGGAGATATAAACCACTGTCACTCCGTGTAAATGAGGCAATCTGGAGGCAATCTCCCATTGAAGACGTCTCGAGACGTTGCGAGAGAGTCGGCTCAATAATTCACAGAAAACTCATTTCGGAAACCGGGCACCAAATTGGCCCGCCTAAGGAAACCCGATGCTCCCTCGTCCCAACTCCCAGAGAGAAGTGCTGTGATACGACACTTGAGCGAGGCGCAAAACGTGTCATTTTGCATTATGAGCAATTTATGTGCATAACTTTTTATTCGATACTTTGCTGCGTGTCCTGAAAATGTTCAGGGACTAAACCCAGGGAAAATTAGCCACTGCTTTTTGTTGATGAAGAAACAGATATCAAGCATGTGATTAACTTGCAAAGTTGTCCTTTTATTTCAACAGAAAACGACGAATGGATTAATCGAATAGCGTCCCTACAGATATTTCAATGATTAATGTTGTACTGACGCTTCAGCACAATGGAGCTGTTTGATAAATATTTACCTCATATCAATAATTAACACTCTTTGCCATGTGAACATATAAAATGTTTATTGGTTACATATTTTTCAGAAATCAAGATTGACGCACTATCCGGAGTTGAACAAGTCGAAGTCTTAAGTTTGTAATAACGAGGGTCCAACAAGTTTGTAATACTATTGTTAATATTGCATGATTAAAAGAATCTAATATAGAAGTTCTTCAGATTTATTGAAACTAAAACGAGACGAAAGCACTTTAATGTCACTACTTTTTGTGGTTCTAAATGCCATTTGTAAATTGCACTAAAAATCCGAAACTGTAAATGTCTTTTACATTTGTAAACGCGAACCCCCACGAGAGCTCGCTTTTTGGAAACACGATCCTGTTTTCCTCCACTTCCCATCCGTAGGAGGAAACTCTAAATAATTTCACTTCTAGATTATGCCCATGATTGACTACCCTTACTGCGGAATCAGGGTAGGTCCTCAGAAACGCCGAACTCCAAAACCTTTCACGAAAGTTTACAATAATGTCATTTTGTAAATTACGGTCTGAGAAATTTTCCTCGAAACGTCTAGAAAACCAAGTTTTTTAAAACCCTAGGACGCACCATTTTTGAGCCATGCGAAATCGTTGTAATTAAACGCTGTGTTGCAGACTGCTTTTGAGCCTGCGTGGTTTAGACATGTCATTTAAACAAAACGTTAATAATTATAAATAGAAAATCGCCTTAAATATTTCTCTCCTTTATCGCATCATTTGTTAAAACTGTAAGTGTAATCAGCAGGAAAGGGATTGTATACTATAAAAAATATACATGTGAAGGCGACAGGAAATAAAGTCTAATTGGGGCCACAGTTTTTAGCCAAGGTCTGAGAGTTTAAAATTTAGTCTCTCAATTTAATATTATCTTTATATTCTCGATGTCTTCCGGGCTGATGGGCCGTGGTCCAATTGGCTTAGAACTGCCAATTGGACCACGGCTCATCAGCCCGGAAGACATCGAGAATATTGACTCCGGCCGTGAAAGCCTTCAATGCTATATAATATTATCTTTGTTATCCATTTTGCTAATTTTCAATCCGCGCAGAATTTCAATGAAAACTTTGCATCCTCCGGTCATATGAAAGAGGTCTATGGTTTCGTTAGACACCCAGGAGCTCGGAAACATACAAAAACAATAAGAAGGCTCTTGGCTGTTCGGATGACGCCGCGTCGAGTGCAGTGGCAGCACTTCCCTCGATGTGGCGTCAGCCGAACCGTCGAGAGAAGGTACTTCGTAAGAGGAAAAAGTACTGTCATCGTGCGCCGGAAAACGGCGAATTTTCGGAAGAAAAACTCTTATTGTCGGGTCCTGGTAACAAAAAAGTGGATAAATCATGTTATTAAATATAGAAGAAAATCCTAGATTACATGGTGTACCAGGCATCCACGTTTTGTGGGTCCTCAATACCGAAAAACTGATTGAGGGGTATCTGTCCTACGTGTATGTCAACGGTAACGCCTAAATCGCAGAGCCGATTTTCTTCAAACTGGGTGTTCCCCCTCGATCTAGGCTTTGGGAGTTTCAAACAGATATTTGGATTTTTGCGGGTGCTTTATATGAAGCCTCAAAAACATTTTCAAATTTTTCTCAAAATAGCAACAAATTTTTTTATCAAACTTTGTCTTCGGATAGCATAAAAATTGCTTAAGAGAATGGTGATGGTCTCATATTAATTAAATTCCAGAATTTAAGAAAATGTAAAAGTGCAATTTTTGGGGTGCTGCAACGAGTGTGTTTTATTGGTGGGTTCAGTGCGCGAGCTCTTTTTTGGTAAGCCTTTTCATTTGGTTTTGTTCCGCAGTACCTTAGCTCCTGCAGGCCACTAGTTACTTGAATTGTCATCTCTCTTTCACGCACATACAGCAGTCAGCCGACAAAGCTCTTTTTTTTCATTTATTTTCTTCGCGTTCGACTTTCGTCTTTCGGGGATTTTAACGGGTACAATGTTACATACAATGAATTTACGAGGCCATCCTAATGCAAATGCGGGTCTCGGTGCAACCCTTCGCTATTTTTAAAATTTCATATTTGAAATACTTGACTAACCTAAGATTTGCATTTATTGTCTGGAAGTGGAGGGAGGGTGTTTATGGGAATGGGGGCAAATGATTTTATGATTCAGGGTGGGCGAAAGAGATCTTTGGGGAATCTGGATCTAATGCGTGAAGGATAATATGCGTTTTGTCCGAGATTGAATATTGGAGTGTTAGGACATGCGTGGAGGAGAGAATAATATTTTTGAGAGGTTTGCAAGGTGAATGACAAAGCTCACTCCTCCAATTCACGTGCGGCGCGGCGCGGCGCGGCGTGGGCGAGGGGAAATAGATCCGGCGCGTAATCGCGGCCCGGGAGTTCCGCGCGCCCACGTCCGCCCACGGGACGTGTGTTTGCGCAGGTGTCGCCCGACGGCCGGCCAAGAGCGAGCCCTCAAATTGGGGCCGCGGGAACGAAAATAGACACGACCGAGAAGGAAAGTGCAGGACACGGCGGCGACGGAGCCGAAGGGGCTCGGATGTCGAGGCGAAGTTACTACGAGTTCCACGATTCACATGGGGCTTCTCGCACGCCGGTCGGGAGTTGAAACTAGTGGGCTACCTGCCACTGAGAAGGACTGGAAGGAAAAGTGCCGAGTCGCTCGCCATGAAAGAGTGCGTTGGGTGAACGGTGTGAAAACTTCGGATGACGCAGGGCGTTCGCACTGTTGTGTCAACGGACGTGACCAATTTCGGACTTTTTTCTCTCTCTGAGGCTTCTGTTAAAGTGCGTTAATGTGGAAATCTCTTTCACAAATTTATAAGATTCTCATCCGCAGCATCGTGAAGTGTATGAACACGTATCGAACGACGTGCAAATTTACAGTTCAATGGAAACTCTAACTTTGAGTTTGGGGTATAACTCCCAGGATCCAATGACGTACTAAACGTTCCTCTATTTTGAACACTTCCCTAAATCAGGTGCTTTCCGAGAACCAATCGTGTTCCACTCTTACGAAATATTGGTTTATGATTTGATTTCAATATAAATTTTAGAAAATACGGTTGAGTTCATATTGTTGAAATTGCATATTGTATATTGTAATGAATCTCCAATTAATCAAATTCAAGAATCTTCTTCGTTTTGCATACCTCTTTTGAGTCTATTGAGTTTGATACTCAAATGACCGTGGAGCATTTTAACTCACTCTATTCTCTTTTCAATCTTGTCACTAAAATATCATTTTTCTGGAGATTGTTACGAAACAGAATACCTTGTTAGTACTCACATGCGTGTTGATAGCTGATGAGTAGTCACCATCCATTGCTAGAAATCGTACTCCGTTACAATTCTTTGTTAATTTTATCGTATCCCTTTCATTTAAAAATTATTATTTTTCATCGAAAATCTTAGTTGGTGAAAGGGGTACAAATCTCCGTTAATTTGATTCGAACTTACGGTCCCAAACGGGAGTAGTTGTTATGAGGGAGAGGAATGATTCCAGAATTAAAACACGTTGAATAATGGTTCCCAAATGCAGTCTTAACATATATGACATGACAATACAGATCAATATAGTAACCACAACGGCGTGTTAACAAAAGTTCCAGGAACAAACGTAACAATCCTGAAGAGTAATATCTGTGCATTTAAATATGATTGGTAACATACTCGCAATATGTGTAATTCTGTCAGCCAAAAAAAAAAAGTTTTGTAAATCCATATCTCTCTCAGTTTGTGTGTGCTGCGGATAAATTGTGAATCTATTTAATTACACAGGTCTACAAAATGAAACTTGTTATAATGATCAGAAATATAGTAAGCGTATTTTTCTAAACCAATTTTTAAAAAAGGTTACGGGTTTGCATTCAGATTCACGCCATAACCCACCATTTTTCTAAAGTACAGAAAACATTTATTACACTAAAAATCGGCCAATTTCATTTCCTTACAAATGGTGTTAGTAAAGCTTTCTCCGAAATGTGATAAACTCCCACGTCTCGTGTGATCTGCTTCAGAATCTTCTCCGTATAACATTCAGCAGAAATCTGCCATCATAGAGTCTTTCCAGAAACCTTCCTAGCATTGCTCCTTTATTCTGCAACATTTTTGTCGCAGAACATGCGTAATTTTGAATACAACGATGTTTTGTCCATTAAGAAATCTAAATAGAAGTGCAGAAAGTGTTATTTAAGTGGCATTCTACAGTCCAGATTTTGAAATATACCTAAGTCTCTGGATTCTACAAACAAAATCTGAAGATTTGTTTCTCACTAGCCCACTAAAAACACCCACTGTTCACACACCCACTGAAAACTATTCCAGGCATCTTGTTCTTCTGGTGTCATTGTTTCAATGAGTATATCATCGTTTAAAATGTCTCGTATTTGGGAAGATTCCGTTCTTCATTTTTGATGCTTTGATTTTTGGAAATTTTTCACAGAGATACAGGAATGCTTCATGGTTTGCCTTACCCATCGAATTCTCCAAACAATTAATACAAGCTTTATATGAAGAGGAGGGAGAAATATCATGTTGAAATCAACGAGGGGAACATTGAGAATACTGTGTTTTCCAGGCTCAAAAGAAACTCTTCTGCTTCTGCCTCTTTAACTGTTTTGAGATACGCTAGTCAAAACAAGAGCTCATTTCATCTTCTCCCAGCATTCATCCTGAAGGAACGGCTTTGTCCTTGGAGATTTACACAGTCACCGTAAGAAAATCGTCCCCTCTCGGAAAATATTCGTGTTAGAGAAAATCTAAGCTTGCATTGGGAATCGAGTGGTGGCACTTAGCAAATCTAACACATTTTCTTTTCTAATGATTTTTCATTATTAACGAGCTAAATCCTTATTTTTGGGATAATTCGCACATTCGCAATATTAAAACCATCTTATCACAAAATGATAAAGAGAGAAATTGTATGTAAATAATTGGTAACAGGGCGTGATACATAGTAAATCATTCATGGTTTTATTTTTGATTATTTTTCATTGTTGACCTGTGTTATTGAATTAGCAATTATTGAATTGGTAAGTATTCATATTATTCAAAATGGGTAATACTTTTCGAAGTTGGAACAGCTTCGCAGCAAACATCGGATTTAAACGAAATTAAATTGGCATTACCCAATAGGAGTCGGCTAGCGTCAATGATGTACGTTTGATGGCATACAGATATCAGACTGCTAGTGGAACTTTCTAAGCCTAGTGAGAGACAAAGTGTTTTCTAAGGGAAGAGAAAGACAAGTTTTGAGTTCCATCATACAAGAAGTTCATAACAGTTTTCACGATACCACCATACCCAGACTGGGAGAGGTGGCTCAGTGCATCTGATGTCGGAGGCTGGATTTTCGACACTAGCTTGTCAGGATTTAGGCAGGATTTTCAATAGTAGTTTGTCGAAAATACTGCCCTAGAATTCTCCTCCAGTCACTGTCTGAGGAGAATTCTACCAACCTGCTGCACTGATCGGTAGTTTTCCGTAGTTTCTCTGATCGACATCAGGCAAATGCCGGAGCTGTATCCTAACAAACAGGCCACGGACCACACGCGATCTTTCCTTCCTCTTCCTTGTCTAATCCTCACTCCTTACGTACAGACTTACACTAATATGCACTATACTACCACACATGCCAGGAGACCGGTCGGGGGCTTAGAGATTGTCCCGGCTGAGGCGGTGCCCCGCTGATGGGAAATACCTGGTTGCAGAAAATTCCGCTAGTCGACGGTAAGTCGACGCCGGATCCCGCCATCCAGCGGGAGAAGATCACCGCTACCCCCGATAATAAAGCACTAATGCCCTTTGCATTTGATGCGCCCGGAATCACTCAGAACCAATCAGCCATACCCAGGCTCAATCAAAAACTCGCCAGTTCACGCTACGCTAGCTGGCGATGAGGCTCCTCCATTCTGTCTTCGTGATTTACTTAAAATAATTTCAAGAGTGTGCAATGCTTAATTTACAGCACATTTTTATGCCAAAATACTTGTTACAAACACTAAGACGCCTGACACTAGAACAACCTTATTTTATCCAGCGTTATGAGAGTGATAGCTTTAGGCTGATGATGTCCGAAATGATCGTATATCGTCATTTGTACACCGTTATCCCACGTGGCTAATTTTCGATGTAACCGAGCACTCGTAACATCAATATTTTAGTGTCTTTCCATACCATACAGTATTTTATGTTTAAGTGCATATACTGTAGTTTTATACATTCGTTTGTACAGACTATGGATCATAATATTTTTTTTATATAAAAGCTTTGTTTGGGACATGTAAAGTAAGAGTTATCATTATGTTGCCTCGACCGTTCCATTTTATCTTATATTAGCTTTACCAGCAAGCGGATGTGCTGGTCGGTGCCGGATCTCATTATCCAGCGGGGAAGACAAAGCGCCATCTCCAGGGACACAGGGGTGCATTCACTACATTAAGACAACCGCGGTTGAAGTGCCAAGCGGTGAACTCCGATCAGTCACTTTCACTAACTGAATAAAACGATCCAACTGTAATGAGCAATCATATAAATGACAGTATTCTACATCTTATCATAATAATTTCGTCGTCATGCGGCCCTGTAGCGTAAGAAATACTTTAATAATTATATTTCGTTCCCTAGTTTAGTTAATCATTTGCAGACACTTCATCTTTAGGTTTTGAAAATGATGTAATTATTTATAAACCAGTGTTTACGATTTTTGGAAATTAAAGGTTCAGAATAAAAATAAAATAAGCATCATCAACATGTCGGACGTTATTTTGCTAAATAAAAAACTCATTAACATTTTTTTCGTGACTCCGGACAATTAATACTACTTAAAATTGTTAGAAATAAACACTTTTTGTGAAAATATTCTTCAATACTAATGCTCTGCGCTTTTTGTAAAGTTGCGGAAGAGATTTGCACGACGGCAATTTCTTTAGGATATCAAAACCAGCCCTCCTTGTATATTCTTACTACTCATAACATGGCCCAAATTAAAATAAACAGTGTCAATGTTGTAACATCTTTTCATGACCATAAAAACAGTATTAATATTTCCTTGTAACAGACAGGATTAAACCTGATAATCAGAGGGTTACTCCATGGCACCTTTCCCTTAATGATAACCGCCTGATATGTTCTTCTATCAATGGGGGATGCGTCAAATGAAGATGGGTGGGTGGGGGTGAATCAGCTTATGGGAGTAGGGAGAGCGTGAGGTCGGAAAAATAGCAGGTTCAGCACGAAACCATTTTTAAGGGCTGCTCTATTATTCATCTTGAAATTATCCCAGGAAATCACAGAAAAGACTCATCAGAGCGCACTACCATCAGTAGCTGACCTCTCAAATTCTCGCACCTTGTACGAATTTACTATCTGCAAGTCTATTATTGATTGATTTACTTTGCGTTTCCGCATTTATTATTTTGATTATTTTGCGCGTCAACTGGAAGGCTCCTTAGTGGGTAAGGGTAGGTAGTACATGTTATGTTTCGGGAGGCGACTATGCCCCTTCCCCGAAGTCTGACATCTGACGCTGAATTGCAAGTCGCTTGCGAGGATTTCCTTCCAGGATTCTCCGCCAGTGCGTCACCGCCTCAGCCGAGAGAAGCTGCGAGCTTCCGACTAGTCTCGCTACATGTGAGGAAGACTGGCACTCTAGGCATGTAAATCTCTGTGGGTGTGCGTGCGTAAAGGAGAGAAAACGTGCATAAAGCGTACACGTGCGTAAAGGAGGGGATAATTCTAATATTCTATTCTAAATATTCTATTCTATTCTATAAGGAACGGGGCGGAAAGATCGCTTGCGAGCATTTGTGGAGATACTTCCCAGACATTTGCCTGGTACTGATCGGAACCGCGGAAAAATACCGATCAGAGGCCCTGACCACTAGAATTCTCTTCCAGTCAGCGGTTGAATTCGGCCTAGTTTATATATCCAGTGTTGAAAGTTCTTCGGGACTCCAACCCTACCACCTATCGGTCAGAGGCACTATAGTGGATACAGTTGTTGTCCTGGGCTATTTCAGTCGTTTCCGATCTACAAGGTTCAACAATGGATTCGCCACAACAAACGCTGCCGCAGCCTGTTAATCTCACTGTAGGCTTTGGACGTACTACGTAAGGGTACCGCGTGCGACCCCTTCCTCGTAATCGTGTTTGCTGCGCGGGAGTGGGAGAGGGAGCGGGGGAAGGGCAGGAATCGGGGCCACGCGTCAGCCGGCCGAGCGCCGGCCCTCTGCCCCGGTCCCTCGCCCGACGACCCTGCTCTCTTTTTAATTTCCCTCCGCCCCGGCGCGGCGCGGCGCGTCCCGGCGCGGAGCGGAGCAAAGCGAACGGCGGAACGCCCGGCCGGGCAATCGACCACGCCCAGAACCGCGACCACCACCACCACCACCACCCCAACAACCGCCACCACCGCCTCCGCCTCTGCCGCTGCCTCCGCCGCCGTCACCCCCCCCTGCCGCTGCCACATCAACCACCATCCCAACCACCGTCATCACAACCACCCCTCCGCCATCACTTCCACCACCATTACCCCAACAAACGACCCCACCACCACCACCGCCTCTGCCACCACAACCTCCGCCACCACCGCAGCCGTCGCCGCTACGACTACCACCACCACCTCCGCCACTTACACCATCACAACCGCCACCATCACCACAACCACCACCATTATGACAACCGTCACCGACGCCGTCACCACCACCACCACCATCACCATCACCACCATTATCACTATCGCTAATGACGCCATCGCAACTTCCACCACCACCACCGCTGCCGCCGCCGCCGCGACCACCACCACCACCACCATTTTCATAACCGCTACTGATACCGTCGCTACGACTTCCTCCTCCTCCTCCTCCACCACCACCACCACCACCACCACCATTATCACAATCGCCAATGACGCCGTCACAACTTCCACCACCACATCCACCGCCGCCGCCGCCGCGACCACCACCACCATTATCATAACCGCTACTGATACCGTCGCCACGACTTCCTCCTCCTTCACCACCACCACCACCACCACCACGCTGCATGCGGGGAGCGCGTCGCTTTAATGGGGAGTTCTGAGGTGCCGCGACGCGGCACGTGGCTCGGCGCCGGCGCGCGGAGGCGGGGGCGGGGGCGGGGCTCGCTGGTATTGCGTACGTGGTGTGGGCGCCCCGCCGACGTCGGTGCGGCGCGGCGCGGCGCGGCGAGGTGATGTGACGCTGCCGCCGCCTGCGCCGGGGCGCACATACAAGGGGATACGAGAGGCAAAGTGAAACACGACCGCACACAGGCGAGGAGGCGGAAAAGATCACACGGGATTCCATGTCGATGTCCCCAATAGTTTAGAAAAACAAGGTGGCGGATTCGAGAGTGGAGGAATGGGGATGGATGTTGTTGGGGATGAAACGCTGTAGCTCGAATTATTATAGAGCTGTGAAGTTGTTCGATATCGGAGTAATTTCGTGTATCTGTGTGGTAAACTCCTACTTGACCTTTTCCATTGCTGGAGATATTTCAGTTAGTAGTTTCACTGATGGTCGTGGCAAGCGTTAGTCAAATGAAATCGATATATCGTCATTCCAGTTCGGAGAAATTTCGTTTAGTGAATGACGGGAATGCCAAAACCAAGTCTTGAAATGGCAACGTTTTTAAGAGGTAGTTGGAGAAATAAGGACGCTAGGTATCAGAGACACGTGTTCCAACGGGAGGGAATTCGAGATTAAGTGTCAGCTAAGCCAACTGAGTGCCTGAGTAGTTTACAGTTACTCAGTCGCAAGGCGGAATCAGACAGAGACACTTCGGAATATGAAATTATCAAGATTGTGCGAAAGCAGAGGGCGCAGTTAGAAAAACTCGAAGAATGCGCGGAGAGGAAACATTTCTGCCCCCTTTCGTGGGATGTGTAGCTGATGAAACATGTTCGAACTCACTAAATATTTGCCAAGCGGTAAACGACGTCTGTCCTCTGGATAGACCTGTCTTTTCTACTTTTGATTCTCCATTAATGTTGTATAACTAGTAGCCTTAATCAGCAAAACAGCTGCTACACAAAACTGCACAAATGGTTTTCCAAAATGTTGCTTGAACACAGCTCAAGAGCAACAAATACAATCTACCTACTAACACTCTAATTTTAAAATTAACATTAACTCGTATAACGCACAACATTAAATACTTTTACAGAACTAGTCTACATGAATACTGCACTAGCGTAGAATAATATACATGCAGTATAACAGTTATTTACATAACAAAAATTTCGAAAAATTTTCTGTTCCAAAACGCCACACGAGAATTCCAAATATTTAATGGCTAACGGACGTCCCTTTAGAATTTGGCGTTGCACGGCATTAGCTATGTCGTAAGTAAGGATGTACTATTAGAATTCAGTCGGTAATCGCAGAATGATAATAACACAATCCAATACTTGCATTCTTCAGTCAAAATCCAAACTGTTTCAATGTTTGCGAATTTTTCCCGAGTTTCTGAGTATTTAAGGGAACCATGGACACCTCTCTCTCACATGACCGAGGCTGAATTTTTTTTTTCAATTTCTGCGCGCATTGAAAATTAGTAGTATACAGATACACTTATTTCTGAGTAAATACACCATTGAAGAGAAATTCTATACAATATCTCCGTGGTGGATGAAGGGCAGTGTTAAACCACATACCTGCACAACTTACTCGATGTGCTTCTTACATAGAAATCATTTATTTAAATAACAAAAAACAGAGAAATGGAAACGGAATTGCTTATTCGCTAAACAGCTAGACAAAATGCTTAATGAACACTTGCAATTACACGCCCATCAAATGTCATCGGAGACTAGGAGTGAGATAGTGAAATGGAAAAAGATAAAATTGAGAAAGTTGTGTATTTTAATACTTGAGTGAAGAAACGCTGAAGAACGTCCCATTGAATACGGTTTTTCCTGTGTCACTGGAACGTAAACCCACGTGAGATGAGACGCCTGGATGCGGTACCTCCAGGAGAACGAGGAGTTCGTGAGAGCACGTGCAAGTGTAGGCTGATTCGGGAATTGTGGTAAGTGTAAGTTGATGAGGACGGTCACGTGAAGGAATGGATGCATCTCCCAATGCGCGGGAGGCAGCAACACAGCGAAGGGGCTCAGAGAGGGCGTACTCGGCATGGGGCAGGGCGGGAGTGCGGGCAGAAGTCTGGCACGGTGCACGGGGCGGGAAGGGGCAGAGCGGAGCAGGGCGGGGAGGGGGCGGCTCGGGCAGAGCGAGACGAGCAGGGAGTGGGCGGAGCAGTAAGGGGCGGAATGAGATAAGGCGGAGCGGGACCGAGCGGAGTGAGGTGAGGCGGAGCGGGGAGGGGCGGAACGGGTAGAGCTCCTAGCAGCGAGTGGACGGCGAGGAGCGGTGAGGGTCTAGAGTGGGGAGGGGTCATAGTGGCGCCGGGAGGGGTGGCGCAGAGAGGGAGCGGAGAAGGTAGGGCACGTAGCGAGGAGAATGGGGAGCAGGGAGGGCTGGTAGCTGAACAGACAAGGGCGGAGCGGGAAGGGAGCGACAAGGACAGGGCGGGGAGCGGGGAAGGAGCAGAGCAGGGAGGGGTCGTAGCGGTGCGCGGAGGGGGAGGGACGGGAGGGGAGGGCAGGGCGCTGGGCGGAGTCGTTCCTAGCAGCCGGTGCAGTGAACGGGCGGCACGGGCACAATGGGGGCGCGGGCTGGAAAATATTCGTACTTCGAGGGACGGCACGGGGGCGGCTGTCATATTGTAGCCGAACTCGTGCGCCCGTCGGCTGAGCAAAAACGACCGACCCTCTCCTGCTCCAATCTTGTACTACTCGTCGTTCCCGAAATTTCATTATGTTCCGAGGATGGAGGTTCGTCACACCCAGACCGTGGCATCCTTTCTACAGGGTCTCTTAAAGACATCAGTCAGCTTTAGACGTCTAAAAGTTTTCATGAGTATTATCACAACGTTGTATTTACTACGTGAAAAGTCAGGTTTCCAAATGATCTTCGTAAACGCCGCCAGATGGCATCGTTCAACCGTAAACACAGTAGACACACGTATTCATGAACGTCTTAACAGTTTATTTCTAAGGAGGGGTAGCCTATTAATTAAGTGCGAGCATGACTTGAATCAAATGACAAAATGTACATTCGCTTTCTTTTCTCTACCAGCTGATACATGTGCTTTGCAAAATTAGTTACGTGATTGCAGTCGACGGAACGACGGGATCAATAGTATGGCCCTCGCTGATACGTAAAAGAAACAAGACCGCGACAGAGAGTACTTATGTCGCAGTTTCCAGGCACTTGGAAGAACTTTGAAACGTCAAGACGATGAATAAATGGATTCTCAAAGAGTTTGTTACAGAGTAAGAACGTGTTATATACAAATAAGCGTTTCTTCAGCCCCTGGAACTGATACCTTTAGCTTTGGATAGTTCCTAATACATTACGAAAAATAGGTATGATGCAGTTGTCATCAATGCGCAAGACGATGATGAAGCCACAAAACATAGTCTCAAACCGGCTCATCTCGTGAGAATAATTATGGAGTTATGTGTATTACTGACTAAGTATTACGTATCAGTGCAAATTGCTGCATAAACGGATGTTGAAAAGTATTCCACCAAATTCGGTGAAATGCAGATAAGTCTGATAAGATGCAGTCTGGATCATTCAGATAAGAAGAGCAATGCACGACAATGGGAAGGCCTATGAGGCGTAGACCACAGTGTACAAACCACACGCTTGACTGTCTTCAGCTGCATACATGTTCGGCTGTATCCGCTGAAAACCTGTCACATTTTTTAAAAAATACTCTTGACTATGTTTTCCGCTGCAATGAACACCTCTGTCACAAACACCTTAGAAGGCCAGAACGTGAAAATCCTACGTCTTAATATTCGAGTATGTTTCTGGCAAAAGTATTAATTATAGACTGTGAATTTTTATAAACAAAAGTTATTGCACACAATGAAGTTACTATTCTTGGAATTTTAATTAATAATTCTACACTTTTGTAAAGAAATGAAGTATTAGAAATATCCGAAAACAAAATGTGCGTGATTTGGCGAACAGATCAATCCCTCCAACATACAGAACTACACAACTCAACCAGTGTTGAGAAAGAAAGAAGAAATTCATTCTTCTTTCTGAAGAAAAACTGTATTATGCTATAAATCTGGAGTTGTCATTACAATCTATATCTGATTTTAGCGAAATAGGGAGAGTACGCTTTGAAATTCACTGTAACATTTCACTTCCGGTTGTGTCTCGCCTCGCGTCCCTTGGTCTGTGGCTGACTGAAGGCTGCAATGGGTGATGCATTTCTTTTACTCACGCCATAATTCAAAAGATACTCCTCTTCTTTACTGTTCTCAACCAGGGTCTAAAATGTCAACCTGAAGAAATTAGCCTATTTGTGCTGCAAAAAATGTATATGTAAGTGAAAATGTTTAAATGGGTGTAAATTAATGTTACTACAATTAGCTGGAAGGATATTGAACATTTGTTTAAAGTGCATGAATAAGATCAGTCCACTTGATTAAAAACGATACAATTCAAACATTCTTTCCATATCCTACTTCAAGAACTTGATGCTTTCAGCAATGCGCAGTTTTAGATGTTTTAAAACTTATTATGAGGAATATTTAATTTAAAAGAGCAATGACCACCAACGCTTCTTTTTTGGAAGCAAATTCTAATTATTTCAATTTCGTCAAATATCTTCCTTTTGTGTGCAAACGTTAACTGTTGGCAAACATTACCGGTAAACACATAATTCTCCCATAATTTTTATAGTATTAATTTTTCTGAAAATATGCAAATAAAGAGTTAAAGAACTCAATATTTGCGACATTTTCTCAATTAATGAATATTTCATTTAGAACATTTTATTTTAAAAAAAGCTTATAAATAATCGGATTACTGCAAATGAATTGTTTCAATGGCAGGAAAATAGTAATGTTTTTGAGAAAATTTTCTTCACTTTTTTTTGTAAAAGTGACGAAATTTTATTCAAATGTTTAAAAAATGAAAAATATGTTGAGAAAAAATCATGAGGTAAATTAAGGAATTTATTTCATAAATGCCAGAGATAAACAAGTGGTTTAAAAATAAATAATAACCTTTAAAAAAACTGCCTTAATTCGTTTAAAGACATTCGAGTTCAAATATTCAAATATAAAAAGTGTTTGTATGTTCAAAATTAAAGGCAAAAATTAAACACTCACATACTTTATTATAATTTTGCTATTTAACTTGCATCATGATTCTGTCGTAGAATATTCGAAGTTCTTGTTATAATGATGGCATATTCGTAATATGTAGCAAATAGTACTAAAATGTATTTCTATCTATTTAGCACTCGATAAACATTGAGTTGAAGTAAATATTGATTAACACTGCTGTTTGAATTACCAACACCTCTCGTGTTTTGATTACGTTTGAATTACGAAAACCTCTATTGTTCCCGTAAAAAGAACAATAAATAATATCTTTTACTTGCCTTTTTAATGTGAAATTAGAAGTGATCTCCTACCTGGATATATAATAGTTTCGTGTATTCGAATATTTGAGTTTGTTGTTTAAACAACATTGGGACACGGGTATCCTTTTTGATGCTCTTTGAATTGAAAAGGAAAATACAAGAAAGAAAATCGTTTTTGCTTCTCAGGAATGGGAAAGTCTTATAACATCACTGTTGAGGTTTCCTCTGGCGCCGATCACGAACTCTCACGCTGAAATCGTAAGCTGTTTTATTCGAACTTTAAACTTGAAGAATCTTCGAGGGGGAAGAAAGTGTTTCTTTCTTGCCGATGTCGTTTGTTCAGCCAATACTCTTTGCTCCCGGAGCACGAGTTTCAATTTGCGAAAGAAGGATTTTATTTTACAACATACTATAAGCTCTAGGATTGAAATAAGTTCAGTAGATTTCTTAAAAACAGAAATTTTTACAAGGCATTCTCAGAAGTTGTAACGAAAGTGTAAAGTTGCATGTAAGGGAAGGGTTGCATCAAAGGGAAAAAGTAGAAAGATTTTTTGTAGTGAAAAAACATGTGTAGTTCTAAATTGTACATAAGAAGAAAACTCTGTTCATGATTCGAATCGAATCTCTACACATGAAATATAGTCACAAGCGCCGGCCTAGATAGGCGAGGTTGCTAAGGCTGAAGGGCCGTAGCTGCATCGGCTCGGAGGGTCGCGGGTTCGAATCCCGCATCGGGCATGGATGTTTGTGTGTGTTCGTGTGGTCCTTACGTGTTCTTCCTAGACTTCAACCTAGACACCATAGACCATCATATCACCTATCTTGCTACCAACTTCTTCTCAAACATATCCCAAATTCCTTCATTATCAGTTCACAGACTCGGCAAAAACCCAGCACATAGAACCAGAATACAAAATAAGTTTCCCTTTCACATTTTCCTCAGGAAATTCTCCGAACTAGATCCCGACTAGAGGAGCCCGATGGGTAACCTCAACCGTGTATTAGTTTTAAGTTTTAATTTAAGTTAGCTATTAAGTCATCAAACATATGTATAGTTATATTAAACTGAGCTATGTATTCACCATCTGTGTAAATAAAATGAAAAAAAAAAAAAACGTGTTCTTCCGACAGTTCCCCCTACAGTTAAAGAAATCACAGTGGTGGCTTCAAGACCATGTTGTCAAAAAGCAACCTAAAAAAAATCACAAGTGTCGTATTTTTCAACCACGTTCCTCAGAAAATCATTATTTTATAACTGAGAAATTAATGCACATTCATTTTGATCGTCAATATAATAAACTTATAAAATTTACATCACAATTACTTTAAAATAAATTGGTGAAATAAACAAAATGTGTGATGAATAATCATTACTCTCTAAAGCATACAGTACCTTTCTATTGCTTTCGAAATTTGCTGGGGTAAATATTCGTCCCTTGACCGGCAGTAATTAAATTTAAATGAAGTTACGGGAAAGTACACATTGTTCATGGCTAGCGAAACACTGTCGTGTGTATGCACCTCTCCTCTCAAGGACCCGGCACCGGTTCATCACATCTCGCTGCCTTTCCATTTACTTGCTGCCCAGCCGCTGCCGCTGCTTCCGCCGCACAAACCTCGCAGACGCCGACTCATCACGAGCACTGCTGCTTGCTTCCCATTACGTCCGAACACATGGCCTAATCCGCAAAAGTACACACGAGCAGTACGCTCTTCGAGATAATGGCGTGTCGCGGGAGATAATGGGAGAGGGCGAGAAGGGACGAGCGGTTTCGGAGATAATTTCGCAAATGCTTCCATTTGCGGACTCACATGAACAGGGAAAATGTTCACCTCCGTGCTGCCAAATTCCGGTCGGTTCCTATCGACTGAGATGGCTCAGGCAACATTCTGTTGCCATCACCTGCACAGTCACTGATCTGGAGATCCTAGAGTTCGAGTCGTGTCTGTGGCGACATTCTAGGTACTCGTGGAGAACTTGTTCGAATTCAGTTACTCTGTGAATCGACGTGTGAAAGAGATCGGCTGCTTTGATTGGTAGTTTTCCGTGGTTTCTCCAATCAATGCCAAGCGAATGCCGGACCAGTTACCTAATCCTAAAGTCTAAAGATACCCTATCCGACTAAAGGTCGCGCACGTTTTACCTATCTGATTCATGTCTCCTTTTCTACCCTTACACACGGACACACATTCTCTAGACTATGAAACAATTTGTGAGCTTAGAGCTTGCCCAACTGGAGCGGGGACCTACTGTCGGAGATAGCTGGAGGGTGAAATTCTCGCAAGCCGAGATATAGGTCGGTACCGGATCTCATGTCCTGCTGAGGAAGAACATCCACCACCTCCTGGGATAAAACACGCACTAAACTTACCGGACTAAACAGTTGACGCACCCAGAAACATTTAACTAATCAACTTGGTTGTCCCGGAGGTAGCATCCACGTCGATCTTGTTGCTTCTACCTTTCCATTGTCGACCCGCTCTCTCCGTCAATCAAGCGACCCATTCACAGGCAAACCAGACTTGGCGAGTCGGTTTTGGTGGTCGGCGAGACTTGCACCGTCGTGATATTGGCACCGCTGCAATCTGCTTTATTTTTTGCAGAATGGATTGACAGTTTTATAACTAGCGAGTCTCAGGCTGTGAAGTCTGGCTTGGACCAAATCAGTAATGAGCGTATAGGGATTTGATAAAGTCATTAAAATTCATGAGAATCCCTCAACAGTTTGCATGGTACATTGCAATGCAAAACAAAGCAGAAAATCTCGTATGTAACACCTCTTACATTTCGGTAATTCCCTTCACATTGTTGTTTCAGTTAATTATTGTTTGGCTACTGTAGTCGGCAAAGATTCCAATGAGTGCAACAGTAAGATAGTTCTTTCATAATCTCAGTCGCCAGTTTATGTAAAATTAGGGTGTTTTAACTTAACAGAGATTGTTATTTGTTTATTGGAACCTCCATATATACACTACCGTTCTTCGTATCCCCCAACAGTCACTTTTGAATATTATCACATAATTATTAAAATAGCATTCTGTTTTACTACTTTTATTGGAAAAGGCACACTGTTCCCGTGATTACATTAATGTGGCTTTAAAAATAAAGAAGTGAAAATGTCTTTGAAGATCTGCAAGTGTATCATCCTTTACAATGGAAATGGATATATCCCTCTGTCGTTAATGCGTTCGATATTTAGTGCGTTGTGCGATATCTTTTGGCTGATCTTGAAAAGTTTTTTTCTATTGTTGTACATAATATCAAAAAAGTATATTCTAATCCAATTATGATCAAAATAGGTACGAGTAAGTTTGCTGTACGAGTATGTTGATCCTCTGAAAATCCGCAAATCTAAAATTGATCGTTCAAATTACTACTACATTTTTCATCTTCAGGTAAATAATAATAATAAATTAAGTGTATACTAATTTTGTTAAACGAATTGATTGGCTAACATTCTTGTATAACTCATATATTAAACACTGGTTTCAAATTATAATACTACGAAGTGCATAATAATAAAGATATTCTATATCCTTAAGAATGAAAACAACCTCAAACTTTTAGAGAAAAATAAATATACTTTTTACGGTTTCTATTGATATAATCAATACAGGCAGTAATATTTAGTATAAGAATGTGTGTCCAATAATGTGAGTTGAGGCTACAATAACACGATGTTTTACGGTTACATTCATTATCGAGTTTGAGACTTGTCTGTTTCGGCGAACGTCACTTTAGCTGTTATAATATATTGTAGGAAAATTTTTCAAACAGAGAAATAGAAAAGTATATAAATGTATGTATGTGAATTTTGTTTTACAATCTAACTACAACTTCATTATGATCAAAGTTATTTAACAGTCTGAAGTAATTCCTACAAATATTTTCATTTGAGCGTTCCAATCATTTTAAAGACATAGTCATTCTTTTTCAATTTTGTTAAATTGTAATAAATATGAAGTTAAATGATTGTAATAGAGCAATTTTGTACTAGTTACAAAATGAAAATTTGGTACTTTAAGGGAACAAATAGAATGATAACGCAGTATATGTGTATGTGATGAACATTACACCAAACTATACATTCATTCAATATCTTAATGAAAAATATATTGCGTTTTGTAATGAATTTCATTAAAAAACAATAACAAGAGAAATGTAAATTTTCATAATGAATTTAGAATTGTTTTGTAAACTGCAATCACTTTTTATGACTCTTTCTTCAAAAGAAAATTTGAAAGAATTTACTTGGTGCACAGCGATTGAACACAAAATACCGTATTTTGTGCCTTTCGGTAAAAATAAGCAAGTCAGGAAATTGCTTTCATCGAGTTATTACAGTAATCACAACAAGCTAGGTTTGCTACTTTAGAGTGAATTCCAATAGCAACATTTACTTCGGCAATCTATCAATATCTGTGATTTGAATTTTCCTATCCAGAAAGTCCATTAATTAGCACGAATAGTTAAGGGTTTGGTGTATTGCCACATTCCATCAGAAACACATGCGAGTTCGGCGCCGAATGCGTGTTGCAGCAGCCAACAAACCTAATCGAAAGAACCCAGACAGAGCGGGAACGGGTGAGCAGACAGGGGGAGGGAGTGTGGGCGGGGGCGGAGGCGAACTCGTGCGCAGGCGAGCGAGCGTAACGAGAATTTTGCATCTCTCTGCCGGTCGGTCGCCCACGTTTTCGATCCCGGCGCGCGAATCTACGTTGACGGCGCGGCGGGTCGGTGGGCAGACAGGCGGGTGGCGAGTGGCGGGGACGAGGGAGTGGGGGAAGAATGGGATAAGCAGATGGACGAGCGGGTGGAAACGCGAGGGTAAAGGCCGAGAGGGTGAAGTCGAAAGGGTTGAGTTGAGAAGGTGGAGACGAGAGGGTGGCGTCGAGGGGGTGGAGTCGAGGGGGTGGAGTCGAGGGGGTGGAGTCGAGGGGGTGGAGTCGAGGGGGTGGAGTCGAGGGGGTGGAGTCGAGGGGGTGGAGTCGAGGGGGTGGAGTCGAGGGGGTGGAGTCGAGGGGGTGGAGTCGAGGGGGTGGAGTCGAGGGGGTGGAGTCGAGGGGGTGGAGTCGAGGGGGTGGAGTCGAGGGGGTGGAGTCGAGGGGGTGGAGTCGAGGGGTGGAGTCGAGGGGGTGGAGTCGAGGGGGTGGAGTCGAGGGGGTGGAGTCGAGGGGTGGAGTCGAGGGGGTTGAGTCGAGGGGTGGAGTCGAGGGGTGGAGTCGAGGGGGTGGAGTCGAGGGGGTGGCGTCGAGGGGGTGGCGTCGAGAGGGTGGAGTCGAGAGTGTGGGGTCGAAGGAAGGGGTAGTGTCGAGGGAAGGGGTGGAGGCGAGCAGATGGACGAGCGGATAGACGAGTGGGTACACGAGCGGCAAGACGAGAGGATAGACGATCTGGTGGGTGAACGAATGAGCGAGCGAGTGATTGAAAAGAAGAGCGAGAGGAGGGACGATCGGGGGAGTGAGAGAGTGGGCGATTGGGTGGGAGAAGAAGTCGGGGTGTGGGGGCTAGTGTTGGCCTGGACATTGAGGCGGATGCGGAGCGGGGCTTTCTGCCGAGTGCTGCGAGCTTCCAGGAACCCCACATCCATTTTGGACGCGCGCGCAGGCAACTGCTCTGCAAATTTCAGTCCGCCTCTCTGACAAGCATGCGCGACCTTATATTTGCACTAGATTTCAGCCGCGTGATGTTGTTCGATTTAAATGCTGGGAATGTGTGTTTATTGTAATGATTTGACCCTTCATTAATTCGGAATGCAAGAAAGAATGTAGTTTTCATTATTAGAGTTTATATTAGAGAATGTTGTAGTGATAGCATCATCACATCAGCGGTATCCACTTTCGATATCATCATTAAACACAAGATATTAATTGTATAATGGATGGCTCTTGTAATGTATAATGTCTTGGAATTGTATAATTGATTGCTGTTGTAATTTACATGCCAGAACGAAGTCAGAAGAATGCCAGAACGAAAATATATTATTTCTTAATATATTAAAAGTGACTGTAATTGCAATTGTCTTGTTCACTTTTTTAATAAAGCCTGTCCCCAATCTTATCATTTCAATTCAAATATCTCCATAACTTTCCATAATAAATGATATACTAATGATCTTTGTTTAAATGGGCATTTATTGAAGAGCTTACGACTAGCTACCAAAGAAGTTGATGATTTATTAAAATTTAATGGTCACCAACGTCTACATCTTTATGAAGTAACGAAGTCTGAGTGGTATCACATTCAATCATCACTACGTGTAATACTCCATTCTAGAGAAAGTTATGCATCGTAAGTGAGATTGAACTATTTTGGAACTTTGTGAACTACCTTATGAAAAATATATGTTTCCCATCAATAGAACTATTAATAAGTAATAAATGAACTAAAATACAATTATTGATATGGTTTCTTGTTAATATACTCTGAGACAAGAAATTTGAAAATACATTACCGTACTCTTTGGAGTGAATAAAGGACATAACTACTCTGGACAGTCCGATACAAGAGCGAAGTTTCATTGTCAGAACATTCTCAGATATCAATAGTTACATTTTTTTAAATCTTAGTTTTTTCTCTTCCCATGTCAGTTACCACGAGGGGAATGTATCACGAATCATGCACTAGATACGAACACACGTGTGGGTTTCTGGGAGATGAGGTCAACGAGGCGACTCGTCAAATGTGAAGCGCACGAGAAACGATTCCTTGCCGAAGTTACGATTAGGATTCAAATCCGCTACTCTTCTCACTGGCTGTGACGGTACACTCTACTCACCGAGACCATCAGTCAGGCTTAATAGTATTTTTAAATATTAACATAATAAACATTTGATATGGCAAAATAAATTTAAATTGGTGCTCGTATTTCTTTATTAAATACATCTTTAAGATCGTGGATGCAAACTATTGTATCGCTCGGAGTATTTTATTGATAAACCAAAAAATTGCCAAAGAAAGTCTTAAAGGGACGTTCGAAAAAAAAGTTTCCTTCGTGTTCCCTTAAAATTCACCTGAATGTGAAAACGCTTTACGTCACACGGTTTAAGTAGTACGAAAATCTTCTCGGCGATATTCTTACAATTTCAAGGAAATTATTCAACTTCGTGACCACAAAAACAATGCCTGCCCCAGGATTTATAATTCCAACGCAGGTCATTTACATTTTAAGTCAATTTAGATACGTTTAGATCCTTTAATATAAAATTAGGTCATTTCAAGCTGTAATGATAAGTAACAACATTCATATTTCACGAATTGGAGCATTCGACCCTCCCCAAGAATCCGAGGCTAATTTTACAGGGCTACACGAATTTCTTTGCGCCAGACGTAAATTCGGTACTGCTTCAGCATACCGTTCGAAGCCATTTGCCCGTCTCGGGGCACTTCATATTTCGAGGTGTCGGTCGACGCCGTCACTGGCGCCGCCGCTGCCCCTTTTGGCAGCAGCCCGGTATTATTAGCACGGCGGCCCGCGCGCGCGCGGGCGGCGGCGGCGGCGGAGGGCGGGTGGGTGAGCGAGTGGGTGAGGCAGGGGACGACACGCGCCCTTCCGGCCGGTCTTGCGTGAACGAGCGAATTAGGGAATGTCTTTGACATTTATTCCCTGCCCCTGCCCCTGCCGTGTGGGCGACGCAACCCGCCGAGCGGAAGCGCTGCGCTGGATTTAGACAGCGCATTGTGCGAAGCTATAAATGGCGCCACGTACGGCTGGCTTTAAAGCTATTGCGTTAACCTAGTGGTCTCGTGGCCTGGATATGGGCTTAAATGAACAGCCTCATAGGGAATTCGGGATTTTTAAAAATATTAATGTGGGGTTCTGATTATGAAAGTTGGAAAAATATTAATGTGAGAGGACTTCGAATGTCGGTAGGTGAAGCTGATGTGGGAACCTGATTGTGAAATTTGCCAACGTTATTGTGAGGGGATTGTAAATGTCTGTTCCAAAATAGAAGAATGTAAAATCAAGGCATATACTAAAGTTGAAAGTTATTTCAGTATATTTTTTTGTCCGATTGACGAACCCAAATATCACTGAAATATTTTACATCATAAATGTGTATGACTAATTTACCTTTAGAATTTTATCATATTAATTTTTATTATATTTATTCTAATGAACATAAACTTATATTTATTAAACTTTTAAAAGTATTAGGCATATTGAGATCCAAAATCAAGTTTGTTATCCAGTATCAGTCATTTGTTACTAGTTTGGAAATTCTCACAAAGAAATAAACGTTGAAGTGAAGTTTTCTGGTTCAGTTTCTGCAAGGTACCCGATTTAAAACTTTTGATTTAAATGTAAATGCAACAGAGAGTTTCGGGCGCCCTGCGGAAACTTGGACTTCCCTAGAGGGGTTGCTGCAATTTCACGGCGGTCGCACCGAGCGTTCAGTACATCGCCCCCGCGCCCGTCGCGTCCGCCTCCGCCGCCGGCAGGTGCGTGACGTCCCACGAGCGGCGGCGCGGGGGCGAGCGCGACGGCGGCGGGCGGCGCGGGGCATCGCGTGTTAGCAGGCGCGAGCGAGCCACTTTGGGAATCTTGCAACAGGTACGCTGTACTATAGACAGCGATCTACATAGCCGTGGCCGCCGCCACGCCGGCTCCGCGAAGATGGACGCGCCGGCGGCGGCGTGGCGACGCGCGAAAGCGGGATTGGGGGTGGCGGAAGAGGAGGAGGAGGAGTTGGCGGCGGCGGCGGCGGGGCCGTGCTTCGCCGTCACCGCCGCGTTCACACACGCGCGCGCGCCTCTCGCTCGGCGAGAGGTACTTGGCGAGTCGCCGCACGAGTATGCACGCGGCGTCTGGGAACGCCGGCTGTCCCCGGGCCGCGGGCGGGCGCCCGGATGATCCCATGTCAAAAAGGGGGTACGCGCTGCCGCCGGGCCTCGTCTTGTGCCGGTGCTTCCTTGCCCCCCGCTCCCGCTTCCCGACCGTCGCCCGTCGCCGCCGCGCGGCGCTCACAGCCCTGCCGGCGCAGCGCCGCCAAATTAATTCTCCTCGCGCAGCTCCTCGCGCCGGGCTTAATTCGGCGCCGTTTAATTAATTTTTTAATAAAACGAGCCAGTGGAGTGTAAGTTATGAAACGGCGCGCGACCCGGCGGGGTTAGGACGCCGCGATGGACGCCCGCGCGACGGGGATTCGCGATTTGGCATGCACACCGCCGCCGCCGGATGCTGTCCGGCTTCGCGCCAATTGCGAACCATGTGGCAAACACACATCCTAAGAAAATCAATAGACCCGGAGACACACGCGCGCCGCAGTACACGCCGGCGTTCGCCGGACGAGTCGTGCGAGATGGCTGCTCAAAAACTTACCACCACTAGTCGGGCGAGCCCAAGCTGCGAGCGTGAAAGTTTCTGAGTCTCTACCACGTGATCTCTCTCACTCGGGGAAGCGCGCAAGTACTACTTTTCAGTCTTCCGGTTTTTTGGCCGATCACACAGAGAGAAAAAAAAACGCGCGCGCGAGCTCGTCCGCGCGCTACACCACGCCACGCACCATCACCACACGCGCCGCTGCCACGCACCGCCACGCACTGCCACGCACTTCCTGCGCACCCGCCGCCGCCGCCGCCGCCTCCTCCTCCACCTCCGCTGCCGCCGCCAGCGCCGCCGCTACCGCCAGCCGCCACCGCCGCCGCCGCCGCCGCCACCCGCCGGCGCGGCGACTTCGCACGACAGTGCGACGCTGGAGCCTAGGTTCGCTCGCTAGCGCGGCGACCGCTCTCCTGCGCGCGGAGCCTGGGTGCGAGTCGTGGCCGCGGATTGATTGCACGGCGCCGGCGTTGGCGGCGGCGGCAGCGGCGGCGGCGGCGGCGGAGGCGGCGGCGCGGGCTCCCCCGGCAGCGCGGGATGGGGCGGCCGATCGATCGCAGCAGCCGAGTGGAGCAGCGGCGGCGGCGGCGGTCGAGGGGCGAGGGAGGCGCGGAGCGTCGAGGCGGGGCGGGGCGGGGAGCAGGGAGCCGCGGACCGGAGGGGAGCGGCGCGGGGACGGCGCGGGGCACGCGCGGGGGCGGCAGCTGCAGCCGTGGCTACGCTCCTCTCGGACATCACCGCCGCCCACTGGTGACGTCAGAGAGGTGGTTTGGATCTCCCCTCCACGTCCCTTGCCCCAACCCCTTAGCAACGCGCACATATACACGCCCGCTTGCTCACACACACACACACACACACACACACACACACACACACACACACTCATACACGCGCGCTCATCGTCGTCGGGCGCGCGCGCACACACATCCACACGTCCAAATTCACATACACACACACACACACACTCGCACGCGCGCGCCCCGCATTCCTGCAGGGCGCGAACTCCCCTCTCGCTCGGCGCGCGGGGCGGAGCGACGAGGCGCGGCGTGGCGTGGCGTGGCGCGGCGCGGCCGGGCGCTCACGTGCACGTCGCCGGCCTCCGCGCCGTATCTTACGCCCCGTAATTATATTTTCATGGGGCGCCGCAAGATCCACGGCGGTGACGTAAATGCTCCGGGATAAGAATAGAGAGCAGCCGCTGCCGAAAAATCCAGCCGAGGGTGCCTTCCCTTCTAAGAATAGCCCTCCCCGTAACATATTCGCGCGGACGCGCTATGTTGGAACGCGTCATAATTCGGGAATATAAAACGACGCCGGTTGCGGCGGTAAAAAAAAGGAAGGGTTGGGTAAAACGGGTACGAGCGGCGTCGACGGCGACGGCGTGTGGAGCGCTGAGGCGGCGCTCCGTCGTGCGCACAAATCACCGAAGTGGCGGCGCCGGCGGCGGTGCCTGCGGCCTTCGGAAGTGGCGGGGTGGAAGCAGTGACAAGGGACGTGGCGGCTCAACCTGCTACGCAGGCGACGGCGGTGGTTGTACAAAAAGCAGCGTGACGATGATGCTGGAAGGCGGAAGAAGACAAAGCGGGACGTGTCTCGAGAAGGCAAAAGGGTGGCCGCGAAGGCGAAGGCGGAGGTGGGAGCGCGAAGGGCGGACGGGCGAAGGTAGGAGGGCCAAGGGGTCGTGGAGGAGGCTTTAGCGATCGCGCAGGCGGACGTCGCGTCGGGGCGACCGAACGAGTGGGTTCGGCCCCCGCCTCCAAAGTTCTCCCGTACTTCGCCTCGAAACTATGCGAGGAGGGCGAAACCGGGTGGCCGACGGCGGACCCATACATCTCACGGAGGTGCTCCCGCTCCCTACTGCCGCCGCCGCCGCCGCCGCCACGGAGTCGCCTGCTCGGCCGCCCTCCGACGGCGCCACCGCCGCGCCGGCCGCAAATGAGTCGATCATTTACGGAGAGCACATTACGGCGTTTATTTTATTCAGGCCGTCCGCCTGCTGCATAACGTTGGGGGAACCACTGAGCTACATTAGTGACGTAGCAATACTTTCGTCGATTAAATGATACAGTCGACTCCGGTTATAGTGTAGATAGTCGGATGTAGTGAATCTTCGGGTATAGTGAACTTAAGTCACTTGTCCCGTTTCGCTTACATTACAAAAAAAGCATAAGATTCCATAATAGTGAACCTGAACCTCGATTATAGTGAACGTAGGAAATAAGTTCTAGAAATTAATTGGATCTCATATGTTATTAGGCAATAAAAGGGCCTTCGGTGTTCCAACATTGCAAGAGGCAATAGAGGTGTCATGACTGCATTACGATACTTAGAGACAGATGACAATGCAAGATCAGGTATGGAGTGAGCGCAAAATCTGAAGAAGGATATAGATAAGTTACTAACGAAAAATGTACGAAGCAAACAACTGAAAATAACTGATTTTTTAAGTAAAAATAATGGTATTGAAATTTTCATTTCATGCTCTTAATGCATTTTTCAGTATCTCTATATTATTAAAATCAATCATTGTGGAGGAATTCCATCTAATGTTGACATCATCGGGAACCTTTGATATAGTGAACCATGTTAGTCCCTAGAAGTTTACTATAACCGGATTCAATTGTATTTACGTTTAAAGATAGCAAAGCTATTTTATCACGACGTGTAAAGGAATGATTGTAGAGGAGTGATAGGATGACAGAATATTCTGCAGTTTGATGCAGCATCCGTTTTACGTAGGATGAGTGAACGCGTGCCCACGTAAGAAGAAACAAGACTACCGATTTTTAATTACTGATGTGTTGCGTATATCCAGTTGTAAAAGACTTTATTCGCAGTTTACAATGAATTTGTCAAGCAAACGATTTTAGACTTTTCATAGAAAATTCATTTGAAACCATTCGTTGAATATCGAAAATTGGGACTTGTTTTAAATACGGCAAGAAAAATGATCGGTACCTCTAACAGCTGACTCTCAATCTTGATAAATATGGTTAGAGGTACGGAACATTTTTTTTAAAATTTAAACTACAAACAGGTGTTAAACAAAGATTCGCTTATAGGTGAACACTTAGATTACATATCATTTCTTAGTATTTCAAATGAAAAAAAAAGTCTGATTATTCTGTAAGACTAGATAGTAATCTTTAATAAAGAGGGTACCAAAAATGTATTCACACTTCAAAGAAAAAATGTCTAACACACCAAAGCTGAAAATGAGCAATAATAATCTTAAACTTTTTCGGTTACAACAGATGCTCAAAATGCCCACCATCAGCGTCGATATAGTTATGGGTACTTTTAACTACTACTGTTTGAGTAACGTTTGTGAAAGTGTTCTCAGCAATTGCAATACTGGTATTTTCAGTTTCTTCCCGAAGTTCTACCAGCGTAGCTCGTTTCCTATGATATTCAACATTCTGAAGAGTTCCCCGTCAGTTGAAGTCCAAATGAGTTAGGTCTGGAGAACGTTGTGAAAATTCAATCGGACCTATTCCTCCCGCCCAGTGCCTTTGATTGTCATCAATGTACGCACGTACATCTGGATCGAAAAGTGCTGGCATACCATTCTGTTCGTAAAATTCGTAGTGTACAAACGGCGGGTAAGGCGGATGTGCGTAGCATGTCCAGATACATTTCGTCAGCTACTGTTGCTTTAAAAAACAATGGTCTAATGGGACCCGTAGATAACAACCCACGGTATTTATTATGTTGTCGATCTGGGCGCTTGCATAAGCTTGGATACATTTCGTTCATTGTTGATTGACCTGTTGCGCAACTTGGCTTCATTTTGATCTTGTTGATTGATCTATCGCGTAGCAACGCTAGCATATCGTATTTGAGTTACATCTGTTTACAAAATATCATACTGTACATTACTGTTGTTTTCTGGTCAAACTTTGAAATATTTTAACTAAATATCACCTGTTAACGTGTGTATACGGCACTCTCTGTATTTTTAAAAAAGTACTTTATACCGAAAAGTTATTGGTTGAGGCAAGGGTGAATCCAGAGATGAAAGTTTCTTTTGTGTGTGTGTGTGTATGTGTATGTGTGTGTGTATATATATATAATATTATATATATATAATATTATATATATAGTATTATATAAAATATTATATATATAATATTATATATATATATATATATAATATTGGAAGATTTGATTGGATGCATGCTACACTCAGCTCTTGCTGAGATACGACTTTATTCGATTTAATGATTATTCGAAAATATTTTTGCTTGAAAGTTTCGTGACAAGTTAAAATTAATAGTTACTGATTGTTTTGTGGAGAAGGGAATACCTCATTTCTCTCTCCGTGGATCCACGCCTGGTTGAGGTGTGCTAGAATATCAGCTGAAATATCCTCCCCACGTCCCTGATGTCCCTTTGGGCCACTGCCGCTCCGTTAGGTAAGGAGCCGTCTCTGTCCCCGAAGGACGGCTTATGCAAGTTGCTGTAAGAAGAGGTCCCTATAGTGCCCGAATGGACTCGGCGCACGGCATGATGCCCGGCGGCCCTGTAAATCGGGCGTTTTAATTTCGTTTTCTTTCCTCTTCCAGATGGACGAGGTGAATGCAGAGAGCGAAATGGATGTTCGCGTTGGAAATAGTATTACTACGTCTTACGATAAAAAGTGGCAACTTTCTATTATGACTGTGTGTACTTTCCTCGAAGGAAAAGGGAATCGGCGAATCGGACGGACTCGGAGAGAATGAAGTGCCGTAACATTTCTCAGAATGCGAGGCGAAGAATTTGATAAGAGAAAAGGGGTTCGCAGAAAAAAGTATCCTCAGGGGTATTTGGTAGCACCATATCCAAATACGTCCATTCCAAGAACATCGTATGAATTGAGCCATGAATGAGTTATTGACATGCAAAGAGTGGGTGAAAATTAACTTTTTTATTTGTATTTCAAAACATTGTAATTCGATATCAATTTTCTTCCTTTAAAAACATTTTTTACATTCTCTATTCTTAAAAGTGTGTTAGGGATATAAAATTTAGTTTTTTTTTTCGTCTCATTTCGTCTAAATTAGTAGCGGGAAAGAGTTTAGTGTAAAATTGTGATATAATTTTGCTAAGAAATTCTACCTTTTGATAAGGTCAAACATTTTTAACATACATTTACTAATGATACATTACTTGAATTATCACTTTTCTATTATACAAGTACACAAAAGATTTAAACATAGAAACAATGTATATAATTCTAACCGTGTTGTTAAAGTATTCAGCCCTAATGATGGAGAAATAAAACTCCGAAACGTTGGCAAACTGATATAACATTGTCTTCATTTATGGAGCAATACCCCAAAACAACAGGATGAAGTCTATTACAGATGGTCGTGAAATACAGCATAATTAGTTTTGATGTGTTCCAATTGATGTAGCCTAACCACTGCCCATATGTCCTCCCTGTATTTGAATAACGGTATTTTTGAACGGAAATGAACGGTATTTTTGTTTAATAACTCACATGAATGGTTTTAACACACACGTTAATTACACTTTGAGAATTTGTGCTGTCTCTTATTAATGTATATTTAGAATTGTAATTTTGTTAT
Source organism: Acheta domesticus (assembly GCA_031308135.1). Classification (NCBI taxonomy): domain Eukaryota; kingdom Metazoa; phylum Arthropoda; class Insecta; order Orthoptera; family Gryllidae; genus Acheta; species Acheta domesticus. Next base: position 233,809,303 of record JAHLJT010009436.1, read on the forward strand.
TCCTCACAAAAATAGTTTAAATGATATAAAAGATCTCAGTTAGGCAGAGAGACGTTTTAATTACAAAACTCTCCTAATTAAAATTATTAGTCAGAATAGATATACCCGTCTTATAAGCTTTGAGGTTTTTGAAGACTCTTCTTCTATTATTTTGAGACAATATCTTAACAAGGATTGTCTGTCGCTAAAATTACATGATTTGATGTCTTAATGATCGTACAGGAAGTATTTAATGTCGTCCAAATGTCGACAAAAATTATTTTTTATGTCGCATCAATGTGTGAATTGTAGTGAATCTAGCTCTCCACAAATCTTTTCGTTTGATCTCAGAAGATTCTTTAAATTAGCGTTTGTGATGGCGAACATTGTCCATTGTGAATATCATTTGTCATACCATATTCCTCCTTCAACTATATTAAAAGAAATGTTGACCCCATAACAATCGAGAATAACATTTCCGAACGAGAACACCGAATTTGTTGATCTTATTCAAAGCAATGAACATTGATATATTGAAAATTTTCTCATACGTTACACACTGTTTATAACTATTTTTGACGTCAAATAAATAAATAAAATCATCAGTTCAATTACGGGGGAAAGTGTTGCCAAAATTTGTAGAAACTCCTCAGAGGCAAATGATAGAGTTTCAGTAATGAAATAATACAAGGTTCAAATGCACGTTATTCACAGGTTTTTACACGACGTTCCAGCAAGGGAACTTCGTGTTTGAAATAGGCGCTTTATTTAAACTGCAGCGACCATAAAAATAACATTCAGTAAATTTTTGAAATGTCAGAGGACAGATCGATGGGAACGTCAGCATGAACGAGTTCGACCCTCTATGTGCCAGCGATCCAAGTACGAGTACATAATTACCTAACGAACTAGCCAACTTCTCAGTCTACGTAAATAGTGGTGCTAAAACAGCTCATACTTTCTCGACCGTATTTGTACCCAAAATTACGCGAAAAATATTCAATTTTCCGAAAAAAATTATATTTGACTTTATTTCAAAATCTATCTTTAAGGAACAGATAATATTAAGAGAAAAATCTCTATCTTCTTAATATTTTTGCTGTAGGAAGACGGGGAAAAAAGTTTGAACGTTTGCAATTTTCGAAAAATCAGGGTTTTTAATGAGCATGAGACCCGCACCATTAAAAGCTCTTCACACTATCCAACAACAAAATTTAATCAAAAACGATGGAGCCATTTTTTGAAATTTTTAAAAATGTCCCGGGGACCTCATGTAAAGTCACCCTCAAATTTAAATATCAGTTTCAAATTCAAGGGGGAGCGACATTAGCCAGATCGATTGGGGAATATCAATTTGGAGACAATTGGCTGAACGGTTTAGCCGCTAAAGTTGTTCACAGACGAACAGACGGACGAACGGACAGACGACAGACACACCATTCGCCGTCATTCGATTTTTCGGAATCAAGGACTCACAAAACATGGATTACACTACACCACCATAACTCTACACCACGTGTAAGAGGGTTTCTTTTTTTAAATTTAGCAACTGGATGTACCTACTTTTGCGTTATCAGTATCTTGTAATACGAGCTTTTATGCGGAAAATTCGCCATTTTCCGCGCAGGATTACATTACTTTCTCTCTACTGCGTAGCGAGAAAGTAAAAACACCACTTGCGTCCACGTGGCGCTCTCCGCGGACAAACAATGCACAAAGAAACACGACCACAAAGATAATATTCTGAGAGATTTGGCAAATGTCAGAGAACAGAGCACAGTCGGTTAGGGACGTCAGCACCTCCCAAGTTGGAGCCTCCATGCGCCAGCGATCCAATTACGTCAGCGCCCAGCGAGAGCGGACCTTGCGGCCGCGCGGGCGCTGGGCTGCGCGCTCGTGCGGGAGG